>JAZBGX010000105.1:9742-51118 GCA_037414775.1 Zonitis immaculata
GTGTTGCATTGGAAAATTCGGAAATAAAAAAGCCATGCTATGTTAATGAATACACAATCATCAACAAGGAGTATGCGATTATCATTCAAAATTGATATTAATTGAGAAATGATGATTTTTAATTATTAAAGGAAACTTTTATAATTCCCTATAATTAAAAATTTAGATTATGCTAATTGATTGATATAACTCAATTTATTTTCAAAGTATCTAGAACTGAGAGGTCTCTGATAGGAACTTTTCCGAAGGGTCCTTTGAATAACTCATCAGCCAATCCCCCATTTTGTCTTTTATAGTTGTCGATTATTTTTCCATCAAATCTCCATTTATGATAAGAAATCATTTGAATGGCTCAAAATTTATTTCTAAATAATAATTGGCGTTCAAAATTGTCAAGATCTATTTATATATTTCGAGACTACAGGACAATCTAATAAAATTTATGTTAGGCTGTACGAATTTTGATGTGTATAGGGTGGATGGTGGAAAAAAGGGGATGAGACCCTAAACAAATCACTATATATACTCGTACATAGTTTTTTGTCGATATAGTAATCGAAAAATTCGATTATTATAAATTTATTTATATATTGATAAAAAAGATGACGATAGTAATTCACAACCGGAAATTTAACACAAACAGAACATTCCTCAAATGAGTAGATAAATAAGGGTGGAATAGAAGAAATACTACTATAGAGGGGGGTGTTTTTGTTGTTGGAAAAGAAAACCAATATGGTGTATAATCGAATTTTTCTCCATGGAAATTAGACATTTCGCTTATCAATTATTGTGTAACGATAATTTCTCTAAATTATTGAAAGAAATTTCAATTCGATTATCAGATATTAAATTCTAGATATTCAATAAAATATTGGATTTGACTGGCAGAATTTCTAATATCTTGGAATTATCAATTAGAAGCGTTTCAACCGAAATCATTTAAATTCCACAGTGCTCTTCATTATAAAGTAATTTCGTTATATACGTTGTTGTTATTGTTGCTGTTGTTGTTGTTGTTGAATTTGATTCGAATTGGATATTTAAAAAAAAAATAGTAAATTTGTCAATTTAATCAACACAACTAAACAAGATAAATTTGATGTGATTGTTGTATGAACTCTTCGATTTCAATTACATAAAATGTTGAAATTACTTTTATTTAACGCAATATTACAAACATTGTCACATTAAAATGTATGTGATATTTTTTTTTTAATTCTGACAAATAAAACAATAATTTTCCATAAACACAAAGCAAAGAAAATAGGACTTGAGTTATAATTCTTTAAAAGTCTATCATCGATTGTGCTGTATTGATTTTTAGTGTTAATAATAGATGAGTTTTAGGGTGTACTACTTTCGATCAACTATCATTATTTTTCTATTTCGATAATACAGTATAACCTCCCTTAAAAAACACATTTCGTAAGCATTTGCTCTATAGAGCAAAACCTCTATTGGGGACGGTCGCGGACATAACCTTATTTCACCACATAAAAAAATTAATTTCTAATGACGACGCACAGGAATTCTCTTTCTCAAACCGACACTTTTCGTTTCGCTATAAGTGTCCGTCCAAGAGAGATTTTACTGTAATTATTCCCTAAAAAAAATTAATATTATTGGATTTGATGAAACTTTGTCGCAATTTTCTATGATTAACAAGATATTTGATCTAATTGTATGGCTTTATATTATTCTACGGAAATTGATACATCAATTTATCAACTTGACTAAATAATTTACAGGAGGTAATCGAATGTTCAAACAAAATATTTATAGAACATAATTCATACTACAATAACAGTCTGTATAATTTGTAAGTTTTCATATCCCTCCTTCCATTTATCCGCAAATCTGATTTATTTATAAGGTACTCGAATTTATACAACTTCTCTTTACTAATAAAATTAAATCTTACTTGATATGGAGTTCTAAATAATTGTTATCATTAGTTTAGTATCTTCAAATTGATAATTTGCAATAATTCACAGAAACTCAAACAACACAATGGTTGAATTTAGATAGTTTCATTGTAATTTAAGTGAATTGTTGGAATTGCTATTCAAATAGATTCCTATATTTAAAGCTAATTGAAACGATAAAAAAATTTATCTAGCATACAGCGAGTGGTCGGTTTGTCGATTTTCTCGACTACAGTTCGTGTTCTAGTTGAGGAAATCAAAAATGAATTGTCGAACAGCTAAGGACTATGAGAAGTGCTCCAAAAGTTATCGTAATCGATATAAATCACAAGTCTTTATCAGATAAAATTACATTTATTTTTCAACGAAGTCTTCTAAAAAATCAGTACATTAAGTCAATCTCTCGTCTAAAGTACGATTTTTTTTACAATGGCCATCATCTTGCTATTGTGCTCAAATTTCCTATCTCTAAGCTGCTCCTTAAGCCAGGGAAAGGAGATATTTCCACAAAAACGGTTGGTATTACTTTTGTATTATGAGTTTCTTCGGTGCCGAGGATCGATTGTTGTATAAAGTCTCAGGAATAAAGTCATACCCGAACAATTATAATTCCGGTTTCGATATATTTTTTACTATTTCCAAAACTACTAGAACTGGCACTATATACCACTAAACTATCAACAACAACCGTTGGGCTTTATTCGTGCCACTGCAAATGGCATCTTGCAGACACTAATCATAATACAACAATGAATTGGTGACTAGAACTCAAAATACAAATTTAAACAAGTATCGTGATGGTTAATTAAACAAAAGAACTAATTTAACTTTCTTTTTTTTTGTTTTTTGTTTTAGTTTGATTTGAATAGAATAAATTGATAGAGATAAGGATTTTCTTTCTTTTCATGTCTTGAAATTTAACAGCAAAACTTTATTATAATAACAAATATATCGCATCATTGCAATTACATTCATGCATATTATTAGGAAATTCATAGAATTTCTGGCATGTAATTCCAACTATATTGAGATATTTATCGGATATTACTTTACAGTTATTATCGAAATTAAATCACGGTATTATTAAAAATATTCTTGAATTCAATAGAATCAAATTTTAGAACAATAAGTGTTTCCGAATTGTATTTATAAGTCGAAAACTTTTCAAATAATTTGCATGTCCCGGCGCATCCACCATTTTCCATCATACGAAATTTGACAATTTCCCGTAAGCATTTCGTCATTTCCAATTATATCCATTTCAAATACATCGTTTTAATTTAATTAATTTTAAAATCATTCGATTCACCATTATCATCATCATTGCTATCATCATCATCATATAGACAGGAATATTTTTTAATTAATTTACGTTGTCAAGAACAAAACGAAATAAAGAAAATTAATAGCCAATTATTGTTGTTGTTGTTATTTTTTTTCCATGTTATAATAAATTAGAAACAACTCAATTAGCATTCGAATTTATTTATTAATGGACTGTTTCTTCGATATACTTTTACTATTCTGGTTCGCTGTCATATAATAAAATACGCCCATATAAATAATGATGGTTCGTTCTAAAGTTCATCATCTTTAGTAATTAATTCAACTATTTTAATAGTGAATTACTTTGCCTTTGAAATATTGTACATGGCAGTTGGTAGTTGCAAATTAGATTGTTTAGAAAGGTGATGCGATAAAGAACTATTGTATGAAATCAAAATAACCAAAAGAATGGAAATCTCGACTATTTTCGAAAATATTCGAATTCATTTGTTCAATAATAAAGTGATATATTATTAATTTAATTACAAAGGGTTGGTGTTTGTATAGACTTGGAAATTATAGCTGTGAAATTAATTAAGACCCAACTGGTTACTGTACACTATTTCAAAATTGTTTACTACCCTCACAAAACTTTCCAAAGCATTTATTACGATTATGAAGAATTATTATAGACTTTGATTTTAAATAAGATATAAGAAATAGTGATGTTTTTGTTGTGGAAGTTTTTTTTCTGCAGTTACCGCACAATACGTTATATCCTCATTGTATTGTCCTCGAACCATTATTACGGAACTATCATCAATCCCTAGGACTAAATAAAGATTAATGTATAACGACACTATATAGATATAGCAAGAATCCACTATAACGTTTGTCTGTATTATCTGCGATACAAGCACACCATATATACGAGGGCTTTTCTGAAAGTAACGCCCGTTCCTCCATAACAGAACAGTAATTGCCATTGAAATTGATTTTTCCAAGTTTAGCATTTTTTTTTAAACAGATTGACACCCTCTGTCCTCAATGCGCAAGCTCATCAATGATTGCAGTTTCAGCTTTTCCGCATTTTTTCATCTAAACAGTTCTTTCATCCAGTGATATGAAAATATCTTATTACTCGAAAAAGATTTTTAATGGTTAATAGTAAAAATAACAACACAGAAGTGGGAGATTGCAGCTTGATCGATGATAGACACTTTGGAAGATGTTGTAGGGAAGACTTACACAGTACATCGTGGCTAGAGCTTGAAGACAAGTTTAATATGAGCGTTGTTACCATTTGGTTGTAGCTCCAGCAGTTATGTAAGAAGTGGAAGTTAAGCAAGTGGGTCCCACATAAATTTCCAGATGGTGACAAATTAAGCTGCCTTATAATTTACTCGGCAAACATCACATGTTATAAAAAAAAATCTTGTCTTGATGGGTTGTTAACTTGCAACGAAAAGTTAATTCACGATCTTATCAATGGTTGTCACCATCTGAACCAATAATCCCCCTCCCCCCCAAAAAAAACAACGTTATTGTGTGTGGACAGCAACTGGAATTATGAGCTTTTAGAAACAGGTCAAACCATCACTATTATAGTTTATGTCAGCTTTAGCGAGTACAAGCAGAAACAATCCAGAAACAACCTTCTTCGCTAAACTTTCTGACGAGAAAGTGTTTTCGAGAGAAATTCTGTACTGTTCCTATCGTATTACAATTATATAAAGCAAGATGTAGATACAGTCCGCCAATTTTTTGATTCCAAATCCGTAGATTTCTACAATATCGTTATAGAAAAATTGATGCCACTTTGGAAAAAGGTTATTGATAGTGATGGTGATTACTTTTTTTGTTATCTGATAGAAAAAAGTCTGCTTATTTGAGAAACGGACTTTTAAAAGTAATCTTCGTGTAAATAGATTTTATAATAGAAAATTTCAACATCGCAGTTTCGTTCGTCAAATTATTATCAACTAACAATTGAAGTTTGAGATTTTCTATTACCAAAGAAAATTGGAAATTCACCTAATTTTTTCTTTCGCACCTCATTCGCCATCTACTACAAGTCAATTTTAGTGAAAGTAATAATAGAGTAAATTAATAATTTATAATCGGTTTTTTATTGATCTCGGTGTTATATAATTTCCGGTTTATTTTCAACTATTTTTGATATTTTAATGTTTAATTATTTAAACAAAAAAAAAGTATATAAATCGTCTAGACTTTAGACATTATATTATAATGTTAATAACATATAAGGGTGGCGTGTTGGTTAGACGAGAAGAATTATTTAAGGGGGTGCACATACGCCTGGGTCACGCTAAAGTCACGTCACAGGGTGTAGTTTGGAGTTTACTTGTATTATTGACCCACACAAAACTATATCCCCTATCTATTTTATATCTATGTAGTTTTCTTTGTTCAATAAACCCTCCCCATCTCTCATTATAGCTAATTATCAGTTCCAATGACCTTTCTCATTCTTTCCGCTTACCATATGTGCTGATTTATCGATATTAATGTCTTTCGGACAGGTAATAAAAAATCTCTATTATTATTGTTTTGTTTTATTTTTATATGGAAATCAATAATAGAACATTACCGAACTTAAATAATAATAGGGGTGATTTTGGAAAGAGACCGTTGTTTTTATAAGTTTTACTCGATCAAAATTCCGTTTGATTACCTAATTTCCTATTATTTCCAATTTCGTGGAAATAGTTCAAGGAAATTGGATTTTTTTTTTTAATTTCTCTTTTATCATTAAATAGTTCACCAACTATTCGTAATAATAATAATAAAGCATATGGAATCTTAGACTTGAACAATTGACGAGTTTCTTGCGTTATAGTTGGATCTTGAATTATCCACATAATCAGCATTGTTGGATTGAAATTGTTGTTGCTTTCGAAATTCACTCTTGTTGTTGTTGTTGTTGTTGTTGTTGTTGATAACGTCCTTAAATTCCGTTTAATCATCTTGTGCGTGAATTCATTTGATAAACGATTTTATATGTTTTGAGCGTAATTATTTTGCTTGATTTAAGATCTCGTTCTTGTGGTAACTTTTGCTTTACACCACAATTCCAGCAAAATAATAATAATAATAATGATAATAATAGTTGAGATCGTTGTTACACAACATGGTTTTTGTTATTTTATAAAATTCTGATATAATTGTGTTCATTATTATTTATGGATTGACTTTATATCTTCAATTAATTTTAGTGAAATTGATGGTGGTGTTGGCCCGATTGTTGGTTATTGTTTTATGAATTTCAATGAATAATGGGTATGGTGGGCTACGTGACACATCAATTGTTATACATATGGTTGTTGTTTTTTATTGAAAAAAAAAAAACACCGACAAAAGAACAAACAAACATCTGTCTAGTTCTCACATAAAACTTTTCCGTCTGGAATTCTATGGTTTTATTTCAATAATAGTTCGGCGTAAAAAACTCTTATGCACCGATAGTAGAGTGGTTCATTTTATTGTTGGACAATTCTAACAGAAAGAAAACATGTTCCGAGCTTTTCTCCGCTAATTTCTAGTTTAAACATAGCGACTCCTTCTTCTTGGTGGAGTTTCCATTATTTTTATGCTCTATTATTCTCCCGTGAGGTGGTTTTTTCACGAGAACTACTCGAGTCGTACATGAGAATCGTAAAAGTGTCAACATTTGTGACTTGAGTATTCCCCTGCATCACAGCTTATCACTTTATTGGTTATACAGTCCTCATTTCTTCTGAGAGTATTGAGCCCCTCTACCGCGACATTTAGTGGGAGCAACAGACTGATTTTACCAGACAGGATAGGACTGTTTGTGTTTCAAAATTATAAATTCTATGCACAGTAGCAACAATTGAGACGCGAAGCTTAATTTTATTATTTTAACAAAATATTTTATAAATATGGACAGTTTATCACAATTCTTGGTAAATTTTGAATTGATCGATGATAGCTTTTTGTGGAATCTTCGCCAATAAGTATATAGTATCAAAGTTTGCCTTTGAAATGTCTCTCTCACCAAAAGCTTACTGATGAAATTTGAAGTTGTCCATTATATTTTTACGTCCTAAATAATCAGCTCAGGGGCAAGAGAGTTGAAGACAGTTAGGCGATGGCCGCTGTAGAAGCATTCGGGGGTAGTCAGGAGAAAGTTTTCTTTTATCTAATCAATATTGTGTTTTCTATCGATTAGGATTATTTTTGAATCACCCCTCGTAGCTATGAGTGAATAAACTTTTGAATTTATACAGGTCTAAAATTTGATACGTTTTGTAATAATAATAATAATAATAAAATCGTATGATATTACGATGCAACACATGTGTAATTTCTATAATAACGCCAACGTGTATTTCTGAATCGAAATTGAATTTTGAGAATATCATATTCAATATAATAATAGTGAATTCAGTCTTTAATTTTCAAAGTTAAATCATATTAATTGTTGTTATTTTGTTAGCAGAATCGATTCCGTCCATCCTACACTTCTATATTAAAATTATATAAAGATAATAAAATAAATTGATAACAATTTACAATGTTAATCGTTTTAATGGATTGTTGAAAGTAAATAACCATTCTAGTGGAACCAAATCAAAATTCTTCAACCTCAAGATAATTTAACTAACTATATATACTTACTATACGTTCAACTTGATCTCTTTTTATTAAATTATACTGTTGGAACTTTTCAAATTCCAATATACTCACGAAGCGATTCAATTTAGTGGAAATAAATTATCAAGAAAATTTATTAATAAATTTCAGTAGATTGTAGAAGTTTCGATCTAAATACTAAGTCGAATTGATAGAATTATCAATTTTTGTGTTTGATTAAAGTCGAATAATACACCCTTGTATTATTATAGTTACAACATAAACTATATAATACATACATCAAGGATTTATTACGACACGTCGTAAATTACAACTGTATTACATAATTAACGTTTATATATTCAGTAAAGAAATTGTTATTGTCTTCTATCACGTTGAATATTCAATAATAAAAGAAATATCTATTATTATTATTATTATTATCATCGTTATTTATGTTTGTTGAAGTGAGAGAGGTTCATATTCATAATATGTTTCAAGGATTGTAAACTTTGTTCATGAATTTTCCAGGAGGTTTTTCAGAACTTTCAATGTTTACCTATTCCATCTATTATTTGCGTTTTTTCATATATACGGCAAGTTCTTGGTCGGAAAATCGATTGACTGTGTTAAAACTCGCTCTAGGTGGCATTCATTCAAACAGCAGTAATATTTTTCATCAAAGTTGTAGCGATGTTTTGATTTTTCATCGTTATAACGATAAGGATTAGGATGATTTTCTATTTATCATTATTGTTGCATAAATCAAAAACAATTTCGCATTTTTTATAAATAAGTTGCCAAAAAATTCAAAGCCAATTAAGAAATAAGCAAATTTCAATATTATTTATTATTCAATATACAAACTTTATTGATTACGTTAATAAAATTCCTAATGAATAGAATGCCGAATTAATTAATAGTAAATAAATTCGGCAATACCTAATTAGTAGAAATTTCCCATAATTCATTTACTATATATAATTACTGTTGAAATTCTCAAATCTTCAGTATCAATCGTTCGGTAATTGATTAATTATCAATAATTAAAATGAAGAGTCTAATTATTGTTTTGATTGTTGTATTGTTTGGAGTTAGTCTGGCAATTAAGCCGCAACGTGTTAATGGAAAATTTGCACGATTCCAAAATTTCCAACCGTTTGCTAGACAACAACAACAACAACCGGTACCACATGAGGTCTACGGACCACCATCATCATCATCACCACCATCGCCATCGTATGGACCACCGCCAGAAACAATGACCGAACCATCATTAACAACCACCGAATTACCAACAACAACAACCATAGAACCACAATCGGAATCCGTCAATACAACATCCAGACTTACTCAAAATAAAAACCAAGGTGTTTATTATATTTATCATCCAAGTGGACTCCTGCAGCGTGTCGTTTATTCGACCGATAAGGATGTCAAGAAAATGGCGTATACAGCACAAGTTAAATATCAAGACGTTGAACCGATTCGGGCACCGATTTTCACGTACGATCCACAAACTTTGGTTCTTAGACGACTCCAAATATGATTGAATTGTGATAATTTCATATGAATTTTTCATAATAATAAAATTTTTCCAATTGAAACATTGTAATGAATATTTATTTGCTAACTCGTAATCTATGCCCGCGCTTGCAACAGATGCAACCTTCAGCTTCATTCGACAATATATAGCCGTTCCTTTATAAAGTTTTTTGTAGTAAATTGAAAATCAATTGTGCACGATTCCCTCTATAATTCGAATTAACGTCGCATTTCTAATTTGATTGTTGATTGAAAATAAGGGTTTTGATAGCAAAACAAAATTATACCGAAACAAATTGAATAGAAAATTGAAAGTGATCAACAAAGCCGGATTTGAGCGATTCAAATCACTTGTGATAATAGATAACGGATAAAAACTTTGCTGAAAAAAATTACGAAACCTTTTTCTGCTAATAGGGCTGTGTTAGCAACTTAGAAATATTATTTCGATTTTTTTTCTGATTCTGTTTTGACGTTAGACTTGTTTGTTGAGCTTTGATTTGTAGTTTGGTTTGATACTTTGAATAGTCGCTTTATTTTTTGATCAACAGATGCTTAAAAAGTTAAAATTACAAAAATCCTCAAGAAATAACACCTTAGTTGGCCCAAAGTATCAGCTCCCATGTTCCAACCTAATGAATTTTTATATTGCATTAAACAGCTTATATTTATAAAGTACTGCTACTCTACAAGCTCCTTCCCCGCTCAGTTGACAACTGTTTTGGCGTCATTTTTCTAAAATCCATTAATTATGGCCGAAAAAACAATGATTTTAACCTGTAAGTTAACTGACACGTATATCAGTGGTTATTTCTGGAAAACTACTTGAAAATACTGTAATATTTTCACAATATTTCATGGTCTAGGGCTTTGACTAAATGCCCCAATTATGAATTTTGAAATTGTTTTTTTTTCGTGCTAGTCATGCCCAAAGTTCCAGAGGCCGTGTCGACTATACAGCCAACCTAATTTATTTCTCCAAAAAATTTATTGAAAATTTATTCAAATTTTTCCAGTTTTATTTGTTTCATCGAAATAATTTTCTACAACTTTTTGTAAGAGAAATTACAAAGTTTCTTTGAACGATTTTCAATTTATCTTCAGATTTGTACACCTGAGCAATGATTATTTTTTTAAATTGAAGACTCTCAATATCAATGTCGGTGCTACACACTCGTAGATAAGGATCTAGTCATCTGCTAAAATAATTTTATATCAATGAAAGGATTGAGTTTAAGAGAATTCGCTAAATCTAGAGCCACAACGATTTATTTCTTAATAATTTTGATATATATATTTTTTTTTTTTGTTGAAACAACTATTTAAACCATTAATTATAAAACAAAACAATATGAATTTAAACTTTGAGTAATTGAAGCATTCCAGTAGTTGGATTATAAGTGTAAATCGGTTCACGAATAGGTTCGACATTTTCATATTTCAATTGAGCTGTATAAGCCATTTTCTCCATATCATCTCTAGTTTTATAAATTATACGTTGTAATAATCCAGTCGGATGATAAATATAATAAACACCCTGTTGCACATAACCATCATCAACAAGTTTTTCATTTTTATTTGTTGTTGTTCCATTAATTTTCCGATCGTTTGCCAATTCTTCTGCTTCTTCCAAATTTTGGCTACTTTCAACTGTTGTTGTTGGTAATTCAGTTGTTGTTGGATCTTGACTCTCAGTTGTTGCGGCTTGTTGTGTTGGTGGTGGTCCATATTCTGTATTGGGCGGTCCATATTCCGTATTAGGTGGTCCATATTCTGGATATGGTCGTTGATAAGTTTGTTCAGGTACACCATACGTTTGTGTTGGTGGTGGTGGTAGATAATTTGGTAATTGTTGTCTAGCTGGTAATGAGAATGATGGGCCTGATGGTCGCCAACCGGATGCTGGATACGGTGCTGAAGCTCTTGCATCTTGATAATCCCATGAATATGAATTATAAATTGGTGGTTCACCATAAACCAACACAATAAGTAAACTTAAAACGATGAATTTCATTTTTTTTTCTTCTTGAGACTTGATTGTTTGAAGTATCGAATTGAACTTAATTTGAATAGGCTTCAATTTGGGTATTTATATTTTGTTGTTCATAGAAAAAAATTGTACAAATTTTGTATGACTTTGACCTAAAATCGAATACAGTTTCTATATCATTATTATTATTATTATTATTATTATTAGTGAGTCTTGTGATTGTACAAATTAGAATTCAATATTTGTGCGTAATCGTGTAATCAATAAATTAACGTGCTGAATTTTGATTTTAAAACCAAAAACAAAAAAAAATATATTGATTCTCCACTTTGTCGATATTATGATTTCCTTTGGGATGGTCGTAACTGTAAAACATTGAAAATACCCAAGTGAATATCTATGAAATATTTACCTGGAGAGCCATGTAAAAGTAGAGAAGATAGATACTTTGTTGTTATTTATTAAAACTGCATCGAAATAGCGAATTTACTTACAAATAACAGTTGGCAAAACTATAAATCAACACAATTCTACAATAATTTCAAAATACTACATTACATACCCCCAGGTATGGCAGTCTTATTTATTGTCTCTATATATAGAATTTATAGAGTATTTCTAGAATATATAGAATTTTTTTATGAATTCAACAATATAATTTTAATGATGTTGCGACAATTATTTTACAACTTGTCGTCTTTAATACGATTGCTTTGATGTTGATAAGTTAATTTCATTATACACAGTCCACCTTTTTTTCAGATGAATTAAGCATCGTTGAGCTTTTGATTTTCCTTTTAAGCTTCTAAATAATAATCGTAGAAAAAAATTTAGGTCAAGTCTCTATTTCTATATATATATATATTTATACAGTCTGTCTCATCACTCGGGAGAAACCTATTTATGGGTGAGTGTTTCAAATAAAATCATAAGAAATAAATCTATCCATGGTAGTCTGTATAAAAAAAAAGTGTATGAACTTTTCCGGTTACCTGATGGGAAAAAGGATTTTCATGAAACGCTTCCAGGATAAAAAAAAGGACATTAATCTCCACTATTGAGACAGACGGTACATAAAATCCTTAATCTTATGATTTATAATTTAAAATATCGATCTATCTTCAAAAAGTATAATATAGGTTCAGTTGGTTGGTATCGACAAATATAACAAATTCACTAGACTTTCAACACATAATTCTTATTGATGTTCGTCCAAACATCCATGAATTCTGTTGAATAGTTTCGTTTCATTCATAAAAACTAAACTATATTTGAACTTATTAACGAATAAGTCTCTCATTACTCTTGTTAAATGAAGCCTTAACAATAATATAACTGTGTGATACAATAATCAATCAATCTTTATTGATATTTGTTCAACGAAAATTGATCGCTATCGTTGATTTAGCTTTTATGTCTTTCGGTATAATTTTTGACGAATAATAAAGCTGCTCGCTATATTCTCTATTCATTTCTTCATATACCGAATGTCTCTTGGCGATGTTTAGAAAATGATTATACGATCATCTCTAGCTAAATACACAATTTTCTGTAATAAACCATTTTGATGGTGAATATAATAGACCGCTCCTTGATCTAAATCAGCATCTTCAATATTGGCATGTACATTATTCAACTCTATCCGTTGTTGAGATTCTGTTACAAGTGTATTTGTTGTATTGAATTGTTGTTGTGGTACTCCATAAACAGCTTGACGTGGATTGTCTCGTGGTGCACTTTCGGTCAAGACGAAAATTGTTATGAAAATTATATATCTATGCATGGTAGAATCGTTCCAACTAATTTAAAAACACAATGATAATTGAAGCTGTTATATGTTTTCAATTGGCAACCTAGATAAAATTATTAATAATGATAAATTATTAGTGCAAGGCAACTATCGAAACAATGACCTGGACATATAAATGAATAAGACTAGACAAGGATCAATTCAGTTTTCCATATGAATAATAATTCTTGTTATTTATATGTAGAGGAGCATTTGTATTTTTTAATAAGGTGAATTTGTATTTTATTATCTTTCCCATGATGTTTATTTCTGCAGCAAGAAAATTGAATTACTTTGAATATTTGAGTTGTTTGGTTCTCTCTTCGGCCAATTTTTCTTTTTTATTATCAAGTAATGTAAGTAGAAAATTCTCTAGAACAACAGAAATTTAAAAAAAATTCCATCATGATTGTGAATTCATATACGTTATCCTCGTCATATAACCTTCATTTTAAATCAAAAAAAAAAGACAAAAACTAATTTCAATATGTTGTATAGCGACGCATTCTAATGATTTGCGAATAATTATTAAAACAGACACTCTATGTAGAAAAAAAAGGTTGTAATAATGAACCATCTATGTACAAGTATATATGAATATACAACCGGTAATGGAGCAAATTTTAGTTAGACACCCTACTGTTCTATGTTGAGCTGTTGTAATTACATGAAACTTTAATACAAACCCAACTAAGTTCGTTAAATATCAAGATCTAAGTCTCAATTAAGAAAGAATTTACAAAGGGAATCCTTTCTATGGAAATAAAAAGTATACGCAATACGGGCTGGCATCGATGAGTCGAACAAATAAGTCAACCGAACATGCAACGATAGTCAATAATAACATGTTGATATACAAATAACCAAATCGCAAAATAACAAAGATTCGTCTATAGATTTGAAACAAATGAAATATTCAGTTTTATATATTTGACTAACTGTAATTATCTAAAAAAATAGCCTCGGTAATTGGATGTAAAATAATTAAAGTGATAGCATGTCGTCTAAAAGAATTTAATTTCCGTAATGGATTTTATTGTTGACCAAACAGTCCTGGTTATATTTACCACGACCAATAATAGCCTTGGAGAGATTATTCATCCTATTTTAACAATTGTTATTATGTTGGTGAAAATTCAAATGTTGGAAATATATTTCACAATGACAGGATTATAAATATTGGACGATTGAACAAAGTTGTCGTTGAAAATAAGATAGAAACTTGACAGTATCATTTCTAATAAAAGAGATACATAGATATTGTACGTTGGGAATTGGAAAAAAGAAGAGGGCTTTTTTATTGTGTAATGATTTACTGTATCAACTGAAAAGTATATAGTTGAATTAGAATCCTGTCAGGATAATGTACGATTTCTATCGGTTTTCGCTCCTGAATTAGGACGAACCGACGAAAATAAAAACAATGATAATGACTACTTTTTTTTTATAATTTAAGTTTTTAAATAAATATAAATAGACTCTTAGTTTTTTACTTTTATTACAACAACAGTAAATGTCACAGTTGCATTATTAACGACACTATGACCATTAGAACGGAATTATTCGTTATCAATTTATTACAGACGTTGTTACGTCCAAAATATCCATAGTTGTGACGACGACACAGTTAACCATTGTTTTTTTTTCCTAACACACAATTAACAAAATTGAATCCACTACTTCCACCATCTAGATTTCGATCTCAATTGAAGTAACTTAATTAGATTGAGAAGCATTAAATTCGAACAAATCACGACCGGAATCGTGCAACTCTATAATGTTGCCAAACAAATCTTATCAGTTTAGAAGAGATTCTCGCCTATATAATCTAAATGAGGTGCAATGGTTTATAGATTTTCGATTTTGGGAAATAGGGATGAATTCAAATCGAATTATTATTATTGTTGTGATATTCAATTCCCCATTGAGTATATTTCTTGTCGATTTCGATTTGGAAATGACTTCACTTATGTGCCACTAAATCAATTTTTTGCACTATTACGTACAACTTATACATAGTCGAATGAAACGGCAATGCCGTGGAAAAAAGACGCGACCCTATAGCTAAGATAAAATTGCATTCCTATATTTTTAGATTATATATATAATAGAATTTCTCCCTTTCTCTATTTCCATTGCGTACATCCAATGTGTTTCCGTTCTAGTCTTACACAATGCACATCTAGGTCTTTGTAATTTTCTAACTAACTTCCCCTAAAAGTTGTACTTCCGATCATAGTGCTTCTACTTCTATAAAATTGATACGACCTATCTATCCTATTAAATATAAAGAAAGATTCTTCCGATAGAATGAAATCAAACATTTAAAAGGATTTGTCGATTCTTGTAATTCCATTGGAAATTAATTAAATCTACTTCTTGTGATTCTTTTGTTGTTGTTGTTGTTGTTGATTCAACAATTCGAATTCCATTACGATAACTATAATGAGATAAGGTGTGATTGAAGAATTTCAATATCTACACGTATCCGATTGTTGTCGGAATTATATAATCAAAGAACAAGAAAAAAAAAACAACAACCATGTAGTAGAGTTTGTGGAATATATAATCTGATATATTTATCTCGAAAAGCGACAGGTCACGAAATGGTTGAAATTGGTGGTTTTGTTTTTTCATTTTATTTAATTAAAGTATGCACAACATGTTGGCGAGTAATTTCTGTAGAAAATTGGTGAAAAAGTCATTTAGAGAAGACAATATATACGAGTAGTTCTGTAGGTGGAAGTTACTTGATTGAGGAAAAGGTAAGGGTGCAAGATGAAGCTATAAAACCAGCAATTTGTTGGTCGCGTAATAGAGATTGGGGTGTCGGCAGGGAGCCAACGACCACTACATAGTAACGTAGATATACTATATATATATATATAGATATAGAAAATGTCTTGTACTGTCTAGTCACTGGCAATGTTCCCATTATACAGCCGTCGATCAATATTTAGTAAATTTCGTTTTTATTAGAAATCAATGTTATTTGAAACAATAACCCTCTAAAATTTAAACTGTAATAATAAATATTGAATTTACGTTTTGGTTTTGTTGTGTTTATAGGACTGGCATTTACCAGTAGTCATCGAAAATTATGGAGAACGGAAATTGAAAACATTTCAACAACCATCAACAATACAACAATAATTTTCAAAAATGTCCAAAATGTCGTGTGATTTGGCTAATGGATATGATGAGAATTATTATTATTGCACCGTATCGTGCTTTGATGAATTTCCCATTGTTTCTACTCGCTTACTATCTGATAATGATAATCAAGCATGTACGAGCAGGTGAGCAACAATAAACAAAATTTTATAAACAAAAAAAAATATGTCAAGATTGGTTCGTGGTGGATCGAGACTTGACTGGCGATGAATACCACATTCGAAAACGACAAATAATCTCAATATTGTTTATCTGGACTAAAGGTATCATGTTGCAAAATAAGCACAAATTATGATACATTAATTATTGAAGGTCGTAAATGTATCAAATTACTCAATTAAATTCTAAATTATTGAGTAGTTGCGTCTTTTATGGATCAATTAATTGTCCAAAGAGCTTCTAATTGCGATATGTTGGTTGTTGTTTATGATATCGATGTCCAACATTTAGAATAGTTAACTCTCGTTGAACGCGGAAGCTATACGGTTGGCGTAAGTGTCGCGCAGACCAAACCGCGTATATCAAGATACGTAAGATACGGGCTATAGGCTCCAGAAACACAATAAAATTTGTATTTTAACGATTCAAAATTCAACAAAACGCTAAACAATTGATTTTGTAGATTCCGAGAAGAGAACGACGAATGAGTGCGTACCAACAAGTAGGTACTATCTGTAACAGAATTGAATGAAATTCCAGCACCCATCTTATCCACCAGACTTTACACTTGCTGATTTTTCACTTATTTGGGCTTGTATTTAATCCAAGAACGTTGATGATATTGAAAAGAACTTTCAATTATATTTGTTGAATCAAAATCGCCGGATTTTTCTCGTCAGGCATCCGCTCTACTTTTGCCACATCGTTGGAGACAAATTATAGATTCGAAAGGTGATTGTATCATCGATCAATTCTACGTATTTTCTCAATTAAAGAATCCGGAAATAACTACTGAGATTTTGTAATAGAATAAATTTAATAAGAATTTTAATATCATTGTACGATCTATGAAGTTTATATAATCGCTTCATCATCATTATTGCTTTCTTTTTTTTTTTTTAGGTGTTTCAATAAAATAAATGCTCGAATTTTATTTCTATTTTTTATAGTTGACACCCTGGATCTTGAATGGTGGTGATGCTATAACAATGTATTTATTCAGATAGCTTTTGTAAAATGCATGGTACCCGATAAATGGCCCATTTGATAAAATTACTTCTACCCAACTCTCACCCTTATTCAGTCAATAAAAAAAAAAAATACTCGAGCTTTTATTAATTGTCCAACAATCTCAATTTTCATTATTTGATAGTGTTCCTATTAGAACCAACACTACAACAATAAGTGCCATGTATAATATTCAATTGAGCTTAGATGATTATATAATATAATTGATATAAGCTTGAAGACAGCGAAAAATGATTATTTATAGCCCGATTTCGTTGAATTTCAACCAAACAATAGATATCCAACTATAATATAAACTCAAAAGTAATCGAGTAGCTACAAATTATATTAAATAGTCCCCTAAAAGAAAGAAAAACAAAATTGGGACATTTCCTTGGAATTTATCCAAAGATACTCCCCAAATTTTATAATAATAAACCAACAACAACTAATCTTATTTCATTCATAATAGACACCTCCAAGGTGCAATACCTCTATTGTATTAGAGATGTGCAACTTAATTTCTTAAATTATGTTAGACAAGTCGCAAGTTGTGTAATCCAAAATATTATTGAATTATTTTCAATTATATTAATAATAGCAGATTCATGTATAAGTCTTGTCTATACTTATAAAACTAAATACAGCTCTAAAGACTTAAAACAAAAGACATTTCGAATTGTATTACTTGATTGTTGTTGTTTCGAATGACACACTCGAATCTCGATGGTGTTGTATAGAAAAAACAGAAGAATAAAAAAAAATAGCAAAACAAAAGATCATCTATAAACTTGTAGGAGAAAGTCATCGTGTATAGAAGTCGACAACAACAAAGGAAACAAAAATAGAGAGATGGTTTTGTTATATGAAAAAAAAAATATATATATAAGAATAGAAGACCAATTGTACCCTCGAGTATAGGAAGGGATGTTATGTTACGGTCGATTACAATATCTATTTTTTCTTTTCTTTGTTTAAACTCAGCCCTCAATGTTCGAATAGTGGTATTCCTGTTTGCTGACGTGGCAAAATCACTTGTTTTATTATTATATTGTTAGATTTCAACTTAATTCAAATAGCCACTGAATTGGGAATAATTCCGATATTTAGGTAACCCAATAAAATAAATGAAAACAAAACCAAATTAAAACAATTTTAACGTTCTTAACATTGCAATGAGTAGTGGAATTGTCTGAATATACAATAACGTACCTGTGATGAAAGGAATTTTGATCCAGATCTAGATTATTCAATAAATATTTGTAAAGAATGTTTTCCGATTACGATCATTATAAGACCACGATTGATTCAGCCTGTATATCCATAATCGAGCGAGTCATGGGAGGAAAAAGCTTTCCATTTTATTCACAAAAAATAGATAAAAGACTTTGGATTCGATAATAATATTTACGGAAGCTCTGTGTTGATAGAATAAATCATTTTTCATGATCTTCCAACAATGATCACCTTGTATACCTGTATTTTCTGATTTGATCATCAATCAAATTTTGATAATAGATACTTTCTATTTGAAAATTTCACTCTCTTTTCCATAAATATATATATGTATCTTCCATATAATGGGAATAAATTGATGAAAGACTACCCAACCATTAACAAATGAAAAAAATTGAAACAAAACAAAATGCATAAGCTGGATTAATTTAAAATAAATAAAATAAATTCTATACAATAATTGGAGAAAATTTCATAAGACAAATATGATAATCAACAACGAACGATTCATTACTGAAAATAGCTTCAGGACTTAGAGATTAACTTGAATAGAGAATGATGTGTTTAATCTTGTTGTTATTATTATTAAATTGCTATATAGTTTCACTATCTAGCTTTACCAAATATGACAAATATATAAATATGGTAATTTTGCTATTTACTAGCAATTATTGCTGTTATAAGAGGATTATTGTTACAGTCAAACTTCTATTGGTCGGACACCCGCGGCGAAACGTGAAGCGGTCGTTCAAGGGGGGTGTTCGTCTAAGAAGGTATCTGCCGCTTCCACCACTTCTCTTCTCTTGTCCATCAAGTTTGTGGTTTTGCAGCGAGCGACCATGTAGGCAAACGTATCTGCCGCTATTCAGCTGATAAATCATGGGAAACCCGACTGCCATATTTCCATACTTTATATCATAAGTACTCGTTAGACTCTTTAGAATCTTTCCCAGAAGCCGCAGCATAGAATGATCGTCAAAATCCAAATGCAATGCGTAACTTCTTTAAAGGTTCATTAGGTCTACAATACAGTTGATCAGACATTATTTTTTATAATTATAAAATAATTAAATTTAATCCTTGTATTTGGCAATTTCAAAATTCAATAGAATGCCGATTCATTCTATAAAAATAATACCAAGTTAATCCTCGAATTAGGTCAATGATAATATTGTAAAGTTTTCCAGGATCACTGCCAACTATAAATATATAGATTTAGGTTAATCTATAATATTCGATAATAAATTACATTTCTATTACAAAGTACTTGGTTGAATTAAATTAAAACTTAGTTATAATATTTACAAGAAAAATATTATTGATGTGGAAAATTGGTGGTTGAATTCAAATTTAGGAATCAGTTCGTTTTCCGGCTTCTCATAACCGGATTTTGTCGGATTCATCGCCAGCCAACGATTATATTATATATACGATCAATGACAACAGCATCATGTGAATGAAAGATAAATTATATAGAATTATTCGATTTGAGAATATGAACCAAATCGTTGACTAAACGAAATAAATTGTCCAGGATTATTATTTATCAGCTCAAAACCGACTCTATATATGATTTATTTGAAAATACAAGAGAAATCTGCACCGATTGCATTCGTTATAAAAATTATATTTGTATCCATCGCTGTTAATATCGTCGATCGTCAATCAAAAATTCACAGTCTCAACTGTAATTCCTGAAAATCATCAAAATAACTCGCATCAGTTTCTTTGTTTCTAATCATAAAATTGTTTGATTCGATTAAAAGTCCAAATGACTTAATTAAAAATCTTTATTCCTCACAAATCTCATTTTATGAGGTAACAAGACGACTGTAAAACTTTTCAAATCGTAATTCATTTCGTTTTATTTGGTTTTTCCTTTTAAATGGAAATTACTGTAGTATTAAATAGAACGACGCTGATAAAAGAAAATTGTTGTCAAGTGGAAAAGTCAACATGATCTAACATTTCGTGTTTGATATATAGAGTGAAACTAAATATGTTCTTGTCTATTTTAGGAATATCGACTTTTCAATAAATCATAATCTGAAAATGGAGTGGTTCTGAAAAAAAAAATAAAATAAAATAACAAAAGAACAATTTATTGTTTTATTCAATTTGGTTTTAATGAAAATAACTTTTATTATCATTTTAGAGTGAATCGATTCCATTAATCTCTATTTGACTCCCGACATTGTCTATATTGTAAAAGTTTTATAATGGCTTTCCATCCAATTTCTTTCTTATTAAATAGTTATTGATAATTGAACCATGATTTAGAATAATTCGAGATTTTCTATAAAAGTTCTCCAATTTACTTCCAAAATATATTTACATCTCATTAGAAGTTTAACTTGGAATTTGTCTAGATAATAAAAAAAAAAAATTGGCTGGTAAAACTTATTAGAACAAATCCTCTTCTTGTGGCAATTTTGGTGGATGCGCCAGGCGAGTGTCTGTTAAGTTTCAATTTAATTTCCAGTCAAAATCGACATCTGGTTTCTGTTGATATAATTCAAACATTTATTATTTGGATTGCAGGTGGCGGTATCCCGGGAATAGAATTATCAATGCCACCATCCCATCTAGCTTTAAGTGGTGATCTCCATATCGAAATAATATCATCATCATTCCCACCATTAATGCTACAATTATCCCGTTTAGAAGGCAATATTGCACAAGCTCTAACAACATTTCCAGTATTACCAGAAGCACGTGCATTATCATTGAATAAAACAATGGTAAAAATACCATGTGGGTATTTTTCGAAAGGTGGTCAATATTATATTTTAATTAAGAAACAACCCATTGATTTTATTGATCATAATTATTTGGGTACTCATGATGATGATGGTCAAATGATTATGAAAAGTTTAGATGTACGATGGCCGATGCCGCAATTGACATTAACACCGGAACATGTACAAACTTATCCTGAAACGCCTGTAATGGCGATTTTAGAATTTCCAGATGTTGTATGTCCACCAGTAGCTGATAGTCCAATTAGTGCTATACCGGAATTTTGGTTGGAATTACATTATTGTGGGCATTCGTTACTCACCTGTGATAATGATAATGATAGGCAAAATAAATCTAATGCACAGGTAATCAATTCTCTACCCTTATTATTATAATTTTTATTATTATTATTATTGTAATTAGTTGAGTTTGGCAGCAGAGTGTCTCTAATGAGTTTGTTATGTTCAGGTGCTGTATTCGGAACAGGTGCGTGGTTTTCCAGGACGTCGCGTGCTCACTTTGCGTTGCGAATTATTTGGTCTCGCAGGACATTACGCTCTCTTTCTACGACCAACAGCACCCACACCACCGCTACCGCATACCGCCGCTTACGTAAAAGTAACTTTCAATAAAACATCAAAATCACTAAATAAAAAGAAATAATTTTGCTTTTAGGCTGATTGGAGTGATCAATTTGTATTTAATGTTCATGCTCGTAGTATCTTTCCATGCGACGCCCATAATGGTGGTATTAAAGTATTATTTCAATATCCGTCATGTATATTGACATCTGGTGATCGTGTACGTTTATTTGCTCGTTTAAGAGCCAATGTTGCTTCACTTGTACCACCAACATCACTTGAATATGTTATTGAACAGAAAGTTATAAGAGGCCAGCATAGTTTACAATTTGATTGTGATTTATTTGCTGAACGTTATGTTGAATATTGTTTCGTTTATGTTAGTCAAGCGATTACTGGAGCTGTAGCTGATGTCCGAATGGATTGTGTACCAACTTTGCCTGTTACCGGTAGGATCTTATTTCTTTCAAAAATCATAAAATTGGAAACAATTTAATACAGCTTTAATTTAATCTACAAATCAAATCCGACCATGAAGGGGCTAGAATTGCTCTCCTCCAAATTGCAATTGTACCTGATTTAGTCGTATAAATAGTAAATGTTGCACCCTACTTTCAGTTTGCCTTCGATAAATTCAACATAACTATCACAACAACAACAATAGCGATGATAATTAACAAGAGATATTTGATAATCTATCTTTTATGAAGAATAACAATTACGATCATAAATTAACGTCTTTTTTGTAATAAATAGAGTACTAGCTTCTTATATAAAACAATACAACGACTAAAAAAGGATATTTTCATGTTCGAAAACTTGCCTGATGCCTGCATTTCCTTGATAAGAACTTCCACTGTACAACATCTTTTATTTATAGTAACAAAATATCGGAGTTATCATGCATTTCCCATTAACTTCACAGTTTAAATCAAAAGCAACAACATTATGAATCCTTCTATTTTCATTATATGGATCAAGTAGCAAGATAAATACGTTAAAGAAGTTATTTAGAGTTTGTTTTGCAGGAGAAATACATCGATGCTTATTGAACGTTGAATATCTTTTGGTTGCACTGATAATATTCTGAAATTGTTAATTATAATGTCCCCTTTCGTTGTCATAAGGGTTGAGATTATATCTCAACGAGACTTGTCTTGTCGAGGGTCGTTATAGAGTTTATTTAGTTAAATCTATTCGTGTGTATGTTGTTTTTTGTCACGTATCCATTCAATTGAGTCAATATTGTTTTAGAGTCTGAGAGTGGTGGTTGGGGGCCATGGAGCCCTTGGACGCCATGTTCAAGTACTTGTATCGGTGGTACAAGAAGTCGTTATCGTTTGTGTGATTCACCACCGCCACGTTACGGTGCCAAGTTTTGCGAAGTAAGTAATTATTATTAAAAAATTCCCATATATTTGTATATAATTGCATGTCCAAGACAATACGTACTATAGTACGTTGTCTTGTGAAAATGTTAATCAATAATTTGTGTTGCTATAACAACTCGAAAACAAATAAAACTGTCAGATTGATTGTGGACATTCGGTGTTTTGTGTAAAATTTAGTTGGAAAAAATGCCTCCAAAAAAAGCGAAAAAGGGTAAAAAAGACAAAAAGAAAAAAGATCCCAATGCATTGTCGAATGTTGATCGAACATTCTACGAATTGGAAATAACCGATTTGAATCGTAAATTAGCCCGTTTAAGAACATTGACAGCGGAATTGGAATTGCGTAATGAAGAACTCGAACAGAAATTAACACAAATGGATAGTGATCGTAACGATGTTATTGCATATTTGAAAAAAATCTTACAAGAGAAAATCGATGCCATCAATGATTTAACTGAACGTTTAGCAGCATCGGAAGCACAACGTGGTAACGAAACGGCAATGTACGAACAGAAAATTGCCGATTTAATAAATGAATATAATCAGATGCATGAGACTTTAACATCTGAAATCAAATTACTCGAAGGTAAATTGAATTCTTTGGAAGAGTTTCGTGCGCAACGCGATGAATTATTTAGAAAATTTGAAATACAAGAGGAAGCAATGGAGGAACAAGAGAAACGACATAAACGGCAACTCTATGAAGCTGAACGGAAGTTTATTATTGCGAAAAATCAATTGAAAACCGATATGGAAATACGTTTGGTGCAATTATCGAAAGAATTCCATGATTCAACTGATATGAGAATTGCTGCAACAACACATCGTGTCATTAGAGAGAATATTGCGATTAATAATGAATTAGAGAGAATGTATGCTAAACATAGGAAGATTACCGACGAATCGTTGGAAAATACGAAGCTAACTAAAAAGTGGCGGCGTGAAGTGGAACTTCATGAAAGTGAAAAGAACTTGGCGATGACTAAAGTTGCACATCAGTACAATATAATCAAGAAACTAACAGAGAAACATGAAGATCTGCAAGGTAAATTACAAAAATGTGGAGTTGTTGAGTTGACTTTGCGCAATACTAAAAATGAATTGAGTAAATGTCGATTGAAGTGCGACCATTTAGAATATAGATTACGTATTTTAACGCAAAACCTCGAAAGTAGTATCGATAAAGAGAGTGTAATGGCACAAGACTATGAATATTTACAAGATGAAAACATGCGTTTATCGACAATTTTATTCGAGGCAATGTTTTCGATTAAAGAAGCATTAGAAATGTATCCGGCATTAAAGAGGACTAAAGAAAACATAAAAGATAGTCGACGTTATAATCTTTTGAATCATTTATTTACAATTTTAAGTGAATATGAATTACGGAAGCCTAGTAAAATTTCACTGGATTCAATGGACTCAATCTCGGCCGCATATAGAAAAGGTGATCTTGGCTTTGTACCGAAACCGATTAAGGAATTGCGACCGAAATTCGTTGAATTGAAAAACACACGCGAAACACAGGTTGGTGGTAGTTTTGAAGACTTCTTAGCATCACAAAAAGTAGAAATAGCTGGTGAAAGCGAAGAGAGTATAGTGAGTGAAGAGAGAATTAGTGTTGGTAGAGAAGATAAAATCAGTGTTGTATTCTTTGATGAACAAGAAATTATGGAGGAACAATCCGAAGAAGAAGATGAAGAGTATATTGAGCGTAGAAGACGAATGTTGAGTGGTAAAGAAGCGATAATTGATGTGGCCGTTGAAGGTGAAGGTGAAGAGGTTATGGATACAGCTACTAGTCAATATTTGGAAGATATTTCGAAAGCTCGAACAATGGATGAATTTAGTCCGATGGCAACATCACCAGCATTAACCGATACTGATACTTTTGCAACTGCAATGCCATCAGAAGCTGGATTGACATACGCTACAGAACAAAGTGAAGTTACAGAAAGTGAAGTACCTACAGAAGTGACGGAAGGTGGCAATTTGCCAGAAACTGAACAGCCCACCGACGCCTCAGAACCGCCCGAATCATCAGAGCCCACTGACACTGAAGCTGAATAATTCGTGCAAACTATAAAGAATCTCATCAACTGTATATTTACATATTTACAAAATAAAAATCCATCCACTAGATTTTACACGTTAAATTTTAGTTATTTTTACAAATATTTTATTTTACCGATACGAGAATGCGTCAGTCGGAGATAATAAAAATGACAAAAGCAGTGAACATCGAGGCTGTTATTGTAAAAAATTGAAGGCTCCATAAAAAAGAAAAAATTGCGGATGTAAACAGGATATCTCTATATATTTGGCTTATTTTCAACAGCCTTCCAGCTTTCCACGGTTTTTATCTGAAATCGATATCAACAAAAATAAATAAATTTCACAATTGTTCACGAGCCAACTAATTATTATCGAGACTAAAAATTTTACGGAGCCCTAGATCCAAGTAAGAAATTAGAAAAAAAATCCAATATCAAAACGATTGGAAGCAATTCGACTTTCTATCAAGCAATAAAAGTTTGAATTTATTGAGAAGGGAAAAACAGGGGAGTTGTTTGTGGATTTGTAAAGAAATAATAACGTTGAGAATAGAAAATAACGAGAAATTCAACTGAAAACACAAAACCTGATTAAAAAGAAAATTAATTTATGGTAAAGTAGAGGATACTGAAAGTTTCTATAGATTGCTTTCTGCTAAGTATTAAAAATGTTTTTTAATAAATGCAAACTTTCTTAAAAATTATCATAATTTTATTACAAAACAGTATCAATTATAAAACGGATGAGAGCTTCCAAAGCTCGTTTCTATTTATATTTGCCAAGAGACGATGCGTTATCGATTTTAAGTTATTTATTGAGATTGATTGTGTCCAATTCATCTGGATCGTTTGTCTTTCTGTAAGGGCCAAGCTGTTGAAACGGAGAAGTGCGGTAAAGGTTTGGGCAGTAGTTGGGAATGCTTCTATTCGAACAGTATATCAATCGGTGATTTGGCATCGGAAATTCCAGAGATCCAAGATGAAATCGGTCCATATTGTCGTTGTGGTTGTATCGTCCATTTAGGTCAAGCAAAACCGAAACGTTTATTAGCCACATCATCACAAAGTTGTCCTGGTAGAATATTTTGGCTAATTCAAGTAATTATAATTATTAATGAGTAATTTTTATCAATCAACAATTGTCTTTATTATGAATTGTAGGCCGATGATAATTATATTATTAGATTTAAAGTGAAACAATTCCATTTACCTTGCGGTACTCAATGGTTGAAAGTTCGTGATGGTAAATCGTTATCAGCTAAGTTATTAGCTGATCTATCAGGTACCCCTGATACTGTATCATTGATTGTCAATTCGACTGGACCAAATTTATTATTGGAATTCTTCTCTGATGAATTACCAGCTAATAGCCAGAATTGCGGTGGCGGTTTTCTAGCTTATGCCAGCCAAACAAGTAAGTCTCTATTTCATCGAATAAATAGATTGATTAACAAGAATTTAATAATTTTGTTTATTCTAGAAATTGGCAAAATGAACGCTACAGGACTGGCAATTACCCAAACGGTTAATGTCCTACCAATTGCCATATTGAAATTAACAGCTGTTCATATAGCGACAATTTTTTTTCTCAGCGGCTTATTGATTGCTACAATATTTCTAGGAGCACAATATGTTTTCCGTTATCGCAAATATCATATAGCTCAAGCCGACGATCAGGATTCGCTTGCCGATCCTACAGGTAATGAATTCAATTCAATTTTCAATATAAAATAGATCGTTGTTTATTGATTATTATTATTTTTTTTTGTCTATAATTTAGCGTCTTGTGGTAGTATTCCTGCAAGAAATCGTACTTCATCTAGTGCTACATTGATATCAGAAGTGATTTCTTTGACTAGATTACGACCGAGTATAATCGCAAAAAAGAAGCACAGCCGGCTTCGATCGTCCTACGAACACGATGACGACGAACAAGAAGTTACATTGGCGTAAGTCTATTTATTATTATCTTGAGAATTTGGGGTTGGAATTGTTGTATCTTCCCAAACTTATTCAAGTTATGTCTAAGTTTTACGATAATAGAGTGATAATTACAATAACAAAAAATACAATAATAATAATAATAATAATAATGATAATAACAACAGAGTTTCCAAAGTAGAGTAATAATAACAATAAAATCTAACATACAAAACCAAATAATTGCAGTAAAGAAGAATCGTTAAGCTTGAGCAGTACAACAACTTTAACACAACAAGAAACATTAACAACTACACTTCAACAACAAACTAGTGAAATAGAAGAAGTAACTTGTAGTTTACCAAGTTCACCAAATAATTACGAGACGGGAACACTACGACGATCATCAACTTTAACCAGTGAAAAGGACAAAACGACGGAAAAAAATCAAGATGATGATGATGATGATGATGATGTTGATGTTAAAAGAGCCACAAAATTATCTAGAAGATTGAGTAACGTCAGTAGTGCTACTTTAACGCATGTGAGAACAACGTCAGAAATTGGTTCTAAAAGTGATCCGGTGAAGTATTTTTGTTATAAAATTTTAATCAACCGAACAATCCATTGAATAATAATAATAATGCACAACTACACTACTACACACAAGAACAAGGGATCTAACAGAATGGAAAATCATCTATTTTCGACGAAAACGGATTTTAGTGTTAGGTCCCTAACTAACAACGGCACCTCCATCTGGATATTAATGTTATAATCCCTAATAATGATAATTTCTATTTCAGAGTGGAATGATTTGAATATTTTTGAGAAATATTCAAATTTGGCCGCTTTTCCAGCACTAAAAACACTTTATCGTATACATTTTACTACAAATCACCCCATACTCCCCCAAAACCGCCCTTTAATTGATTGATTCTTCACCAGAGCACTTCTAGAACGCACAGTTGTTTTTATATAATTTCCAAATAACAACAAAAAAAAAAAACCTTCAATCAATCCGGATGAGTAGAGTAAAATTTTTTCATTGTTCCGTTTTTCGTGTTTGTTTTGGACTTTTTCCAGGGATTTTACTCGCCAGCCTCAAGTCTGACCAGCCGTGCAACAATACGCAGCACAAATGCCAAAGAAACAAAAGAAAAACGCAATCGTGAAAAATTATTAGCCAGTGGTTTGATGACTGGCTCGGATTTTTCAATTGTCGGTCAAGATATCGATCTAGAATTAGATTATTATGATTATAATGTAGTCAATGCTGGTGCAGCGCCTGGTTCTTATTTAGGCATGGATCCGGCTTTTCTTGTTTGGATACCACCATTAGATGAAACTGGTGAAATTTTACCAAATGATGATGTCGATGGTGATGATGTTAAAGATATACGACCGAAAATTTATATCGATCCTGGTAGTAATCAGGAATCACCTGAGGAGGAGATTTTAATACCGAAAATGAGAAAGAAACCGATTGATACACCGAAAAATTCACCAATTTTACCGCAGAAAAATCACAAACGTATCCATCCATTAGTTGAAGATAATGATAAGAATAAAGAGAAAGAGCCTTTATTAAATAAAACTATTGTTACAATACAATTACATGAATTTCCTAAAAATCAAAAGTGTTGTTCTGGTAATAAATTTCTTGATGATATGGAGAAAGAGACTAAAGTCGAAAAATCACCAAGTATTGATAATGATTACGATGAAATTCGATTTGCTGATGATGATGATGATGATGACGACGATGATGATAATGACAAAGACAAAAGTGGAATACAGTGCAATATTGAGTTATCATATCAAGACTCGAATATTCTATCTTCAACTTAAGACTGACTATTGAAAACTCATAATTATCTAAAATTGATTTCTAAATTTAATTATAAATAATAAATAAATATAAATATTTGTCCGTTTATTGTTTAATATTGTGTGTTATTCTTATAAATAAATCAAAAGCTATCTCAGGATTGGTAAAATCTAGAAATAAAACAAACAAAAATATTGGTTGAATGAGACTGAATGTTGAAAATATAATGTTAATATTTTAAAGAAAAAGTCATGTATTTCTAGTCATGTATTTATTGAATAATATAAAGCTTATTAGAGTAGATTTGTTGTTTGTATATATATAGGAAGTCCCGAAAGTTTTGTGGACTTTTTAGGTAAATTATTAACGGTATGTTCATATGTAATTTTATTTCCAATTTACACATATTTATAGATACATTTCAAGTTCCTTGTAAATATGTATCAATTTTTCTTTGTTGAAATCTTTTATTTGAACGTAAAAAGCTGCTAAATTCAAATAATTTCGTATACATGTAACTAAAGCAAAATAAAAATTATTTATATCAATTGTATTTGAATATTTTATAATTCGTATTTACCGCTCTATTCTAACCAATCAGGCAATAGTATTATTATTGCTCGATCGGTATGATATAGATTTCGTCCTGTTTTTAGTTTATATACCGTATTTGGTTGGTAATATTTTTTCTAACCTCATATTTTTCCCGTGTCAAAACATTAATTTTTATTTGGAAAAAATTAGAAAAAAAACATTTTAAATTCGCAATAGAAGGTGAATTTATTGTAAAATCGATTGTAATAAATTTTACCAATTTTTGTATCTGGTGTCTTAATTTTTCTATAAAAAAGGAAATTTTGCTGTAGAATGTTCTAGAACGGTGAAATAGCGCAATGCAGATGTCTGTTTAATAGTGGAGTTTTCCCGAAAAATATCGTCAATTATTAGAAATTATCAAAATACAACCAATATGGAGATATCAGATGTAAAAGATGAAGATGAAGAAGTAAAATCGAATGCTGTTGTTAAATTATCAGTTGGTCAAAATGCACAATTTACAAAACTTGAATGTAATACGGATTTAAATCTACCACCATCCAATTGGTTGAGTAGTTCAGCTGATTCTTATGGATTACAACATGTTTTACATCATCAGAAAGGATTTTCTAGGTATTTATACAAATTAATTACGATTTTACCGAATAATTTTCGCAGACCATTTTAGTTTTTTTGAGACTAAAATGAAAATTAGAATAGTCTAAAGTTTGAATAGAAGAAATACTCCAAATCTATTGAAAAAATATTATTGAAACCTCCAATTTGTATTTGTTTAGTTTTCAGATGGCACATATGTTTCCCGATTGTGTTGGTGAAGTTGATGTTGTTTCAGATGCTGAAAATATAAAAAATTTATTAAAAATCCCATATTGTAAAAGTCATGTTAGTATGATGGTGCATCGTGTTGAAAATACATTATTATTAGATGATTTCGATATTTATAAATATTTATTGAGAACATCGGAAAGTGAATGGAAATGGTTGAGGGATTTCTTTTTCGAAAATGTCAATCATGAAACATGTGAAGAAGATCGTAATTTATATATAAAAAGTCGTCGTCGTGAAGCATTAAAACAAAAAAGTTTAATATCGAAATTTCTCTATCACAGTCTAGTTGTTAATGATAATAATAAAGAAAATGATAAACAAAAGACAAATATGCCAATACAAGTACATCATGAATGGCCGTTATTGCCGGAAGCACGACCGGAAACACCAGATCCAAATAAATATGATCACAAATATAATCGGAATGTATTATGGACATTCGAAGATATTGAGATGTTAATTGGTACTGATTTACCAATATTTGGTGGTGGTACACATCCATGTATATCATTACGTTTACGTGATGTTAGCAAACCAATAAATGTATTAACTGGTATTGATTATTGGTTAGATAATCTAATGTGTAATGTACCGGAGGTTGTTATGTGTTATCATTTAAATGGTATTGTACAAAAATATGAATTAATTAAAACTGAAGATTTACCACGTTTAGATAATTCGAAATTCTCACCAAAATTGATACGTGATGTGGCACAGTGTATATTATCATTTTTAAAATCGAACGCTACTAAAGCTGGACATACTTATTGGTTATTTAAAGGTAAAGATGAAGAAGTTGTTAAATTATATGATCTAACATCATTATGTTCCGAAAAAGATGTTGAAAATGATCATAATCCATTTATTATACCTGTTGCTATGTTATTATATCGGGTTGCACGTAATATGAAACATTCAAAACATACAAAAAATCAACAGTCCAGTACTATACGAATGTTATTGAAACATTGTATTAAATTATTGCCGGAAGTTAAATATCCTGAAATTGTTACATCTTCGCATTATATGTTATCGGATTTATATATACCGGCCGATACGAATCCAGAAAATCCGAGGTTCGAACAACAAGATGACGATAGTGAATCAATTTATGACGATGATCTTGATGATGATAATAATCAAGAGTCTGCTACGAAAATTTTATTATTAGATCAAAATAATGTCTACGAGAAACCAGTAAAACATCAAAAATCACCACCACCGATTACTGGAAATATTGAAGAACGTTGTTTACAAGCTATACAGCATGTAACTGCCGGATTGAAATGTTTAAAATATTTCATACAACAAAATAACGAATCATCAAATAATAATAATAGTAACAATAATAATAAAGAGGAAGAAATAAGAATGGCCAAACCTTGTGAACCAATACCAATGGGTTATTCAAAATTAGATTCAACTGATAATAAAGAAAATTTGAATCACAAGAAAAGCAAAAAACGCAATAAAAAGAAGAATAACGAGAATGCATTATTATTATGTAATAATGACGAATCTACGAAAATGTTAAGTTTGAAACAACCCGATCAGAATATATCGTGGAAAGATCATTTGAAAAAATTATTATATGAAAAGGCTGTATTAATATTCGCAACATTAGCTGAACAAAGTTATATCAATCGTAATTATGGTAGTTGTTTAAGAATAATCGAATTATTAGCTAGATGTGAATTGATAATGAACAAATTATTATGTACATCGAATAATTTGCAAGAGAATTGTTTGTTAGGTCGAGCTGGTGATTGTTGTATTATGATGGTACAAAATTGGAATAAAATCGATAGTTACCGTGAACAATTCCATCAAAAACTGGATGACGGTTTGAAAATGATTGAACAATTAGAACAAGATGAACAAACTTATAATATAAATATTGGTGAAACAAATATGAAATGTGTATTCATTTATGATATACGAACAATTGAACAAATGTTATTGAAAGGTGTTGAATGTTATGAAGAAGCATTGAAATTGAACTTGAACGATAATAATATATTGAGACGACAAGGTAATAGTTTGAATGAATTGGCATCGTTTTATTTGAATAAAGCTAAATTAAATAAAACGAAATCGATTGTAATTGAAATGTGCGAAAAAGCTGAACCGTATTTGCAAAAAGGTTTATTTATATTTGAGAAAATTAACGATGACGCTAATACGGCATTATTATACACAAACATTGGACATATGCATCGTTTATTAGCACATGCCCATACACCAGATGACCGACATGAATTGACAAATAATGAAAAATACCATTATAATAAAGCATTTTATAATTATAAACGTGCACTGCAAGTATTAGGTGAACGTAAACATAATCCGAATATATGGGATGCTGTTAATTGGGAATTATCAACTGCCTTATTCAATATGGGCTGTATTATACATGAAAATCCACCATCGAATTGTGTAAGTTTCTTTATTGATAATTTTTAAAATTATTAATTAATTTTTCCCTGGTTTTCGTTATTATTAGTCGAAAATTGAAGCCGAAAAGCAAGTAATAGAAATTCTACAACGTGCATTACAATATTGCGATACAGATGAAGATAATCCGAAATTTCCATTATATCAATATCGTTCAGCAATGATACATTTTCGTATTGGTTCATTATATCATAGTCATATATGGACAACAATAAATGATACAGTGAATCGTAAAAATATTATACAATTATCGAAAATTAATTATGAAAAAGCATCGAAATTGTATTATAATGCTTGTGATGTTTTTGGTTATTTCACATCACAAATGCAACGATTAGCATTACTTGAATATTTAGTTGAAAGTAAGTATTTTTGTTTCGTTGTGACTTATTTGTACGACCTACGGGAAGATTCACCCGTGTATGATTCGGTTACGGAGAAATATCTTGTATTTCTGTAAATCTTCGAGTTACCAAAAAATGAACAAAATTAGCCGGATGTTCCATTATGAAAATTAACGAAGCTAAAGTTGGCAAGTGGCGCACTCAGAGGCAGTATTACGATTAACTTAAGTTTGTGGTCAGTGCGATATATAAGCATACCTCAATGCTTCATCATATCGGGATTCATTTACAATTACACTAAAGGATTATCAGAAATACGGGCAATTTTCTCTTGTGACAGTTTGATTTATCCAGGGGTGAGCTACGGGAAGCTTCCTGCAAATTTTTAGGTCGGACGAATAGTCACATCGTTTGTATTATTTATCATTGAATTGTTTGTGTTTTGTTGTTTTTAGCTGGAAGTGTTCCTAATAAAAAAGTGAAAACTCTACAACAATGCCTTGGAATTTTTGTGGAAATGAACGATATGTTATTATTGATAATTGACAATAAAGTCGAATTACCAGAAAATGAAAATGATAATAATGATTTATGTAAAAGTGATAATTTTAAAACGTGCTATTCATTATTGAAATTGGTAAAACAACGTTTACAGCATATATTGAAAAATTTGATAAAATTATGTTTAACAAAACCACCACCAAATAAAGATTGTCCAAAACTAATTAATATTTATAAATATTTATATAAATTATCACTTGATATCAATGAGAATTCATCATGTTTACAACTTGTACAAGATCTACATAATGTTATCAAGCAAATTGATGAGAAAATCAGCGTTACTGATACTACTGCCTCTTAAATTGTTATTGTTATTATCATTATTATTATTATATAGTCGTTTGTTGTTCGAGAATTGTCAGTATTTTATAAATTTTTTAATGTGTTTGTCTATTAATTTCCTGTGATAGACAATTATTTCACATCTATTTTTCTGTGGAAATTCGTTTTTCTTTTAATAAAATACGTTTGCTTTAAATATGTGTTGTTTATTCAGTCATTCTTGATAGTTTTTTGTATACAAAAAAAAAAATGAACATCCACTCAACTTTAAATTCAATACAAAAAAAAATTATAGCTATTAATTACAAAAATAATCGTAATCAATTAAATATTTCAAGTCGTTTGTATAAAGAAAAAATAATTATAGAAATATATTTGAAGACAATGGAAGTTTGATTGATTATAATATATTAATATATCGAAATTATCCTATTCACACAAATATGTATGGATTTGTTAATATTTTACATAAAAAAAATAATATAATTTAACAACTATGGTAGTCCTTAAAATATAAAATAATTATTAACAAATTTGTTCACTAGAAATTTGTGCTACTTGAGCATTATCATTAAAATTATTATAAGTATTTTTTTTTTTTAATTATTATTAATTTATAGAAATTGTTGACCAGATTTCATTGTCCTTCACTGTCACTGTCACTTTTATCTGGAATCGTTTTAATTTCGGTTAAAAAAATTCAATCAACAACTCAATTACTTACAAAAGATTTGAAATTCAATTGAAAAAAAAAAAAAAAAATTTGAATAATTAATCACCTTTTTTACCAGGATAAGCATGCCGTTTTAATCGATCATATAAATCATCTTTCGTGCCATAAATACTGGCATTTGAGCGTGCCAAACTATTCATTTTACCATTAATACCATTATGGAGGCTCTCTTTCATATAAGTTTCATTATAGAAATTCGGCATCTCCCAACCGTCTTCTTCATCATCATAGTAATGTGCATAAGTTGAATGATGACTTGGTGCTATACTTTCAGCATATGGTGTTGGGGCACCGTAATAGAAATTCACTTGAGAACCATTCTGATCGGTGGCCGGTGTCAATAATTTCTTTGGTTCTTTGCGGCGATTGGCTCTGGAAATTGCCAAATTCAAACAATTAGTTTTTGACCAAAACAATAATTGAGAATAACAAAATTACCTTGCACAGATCATCCAAATCAACAAAACAATGATGATAATAATAACAACGGATACAGCAATACCAGTAGCAATATATGCAAATTCCGATTTTTCCGTACAATGACGTCCAGTAAAACTACCAATACAACGACACGATGGTTGTCCTTTCACATCTTTAACACATATACCTTCATTGTCACAATAACCATCACAAACATCTGTACATATTTTTCCGGTACCATTGAAGCCGGATTTACATTCACATTTGAAATCGTTAGTTTCCGGTATAAGAAGACAAAAAGCATTTGGATCACAATGCATTTCGGGACCATGCATCTCGCAAGGATTCGTACATTCTTCTTTACTCGTCTAAAAAATTTCAAATATTAATTAGTTATCGAATATTTATTTATTCAATAAAATCGACTTACAGCTGCTTCAGTTTTAGTGCTTGTATTTGGTGGACATTGGATGCATGTAGTCTGTTGTGACTCGGGCTGGTAGAAGCCTTTCTTGCATTTTACGCAACTATTCAAAGTACCATTCAAGTAAGTACCCGGTGTACAAACTGGTAATGAACACTCTTCAATTGTGATAGCCCCTGATTTTGGTGTTGTTCTACCTAATGGGCAATTTTGACAGGCGGCTTGAACTCCTTGAGTACGGTAAGTACCTCTTGGACAAGGTTCGCATTTACCATCTAAAGCCAATTGTAAACCATTACCACATTCATCACGGCACTCTTTTTGCGATACTGCCTCATTTGTACGGGTCGTTTTGCCTAATCCGCAAATTTCACAAGAGAACGAGCCTTCATTGGGTTGATAGAAACCATGGCCGCAACTACGGCAAAGACCAGCTTCATGGTCGTAATATTTACCAGCGGGACAACGTTCTATATTGGGCAAACAATAATTACTTTTTTTTTCGAATAAAACTCTATATGTATGATAGTACCTTTACAATCAGCCGCGCTACGAGCTCCAACACCTACTGTAACACCGGGTCGGCCTGCAATTACCGGGCATTGGGTACATTGTTGTTGACCGGATTCACTTTGATAAGAGCCTTGCGGACATGGAATGCAAGTCTTCGTCTTCTTATCGTAATAAGTACCAATAGCGCACGGTACTAAATTAAGAAATTAAAAATCAATAAATTTCATTCGAATTAAACAATTTGGTATTTACCGCAATCAGGTGCCATAACAACTTGACCAATAGGACAAGCATAATCTGATTCTAATAATAAAGATGATGGATCTGGTACTGTATTTGGTAGAATATCATGAACATCAAATTGATCTTCTTCAAGGATAAGTTTTTCAAGTAATTCTTTGACTGAAGATCGTTCGTTGGTGTTTGAATTGACAACAGGATCGCTAGAAAAATTTATTCATAATTATCAAAATATTCAAAGCAAAATTAGAGATGATGATTTCAATAAAAAACATGCATTTTTTCAAATTCAATGACATGCTTACTTTATTGCTGGGAAGGAGATTGCTATGCTGTACGTATCACTGGATGTTTGCCGTCCTTGGCGGTTTGTTCTACAATACAAAGGAACATGCTTTCTATTCAACTAAACTACAAAAATGCTACTACATGCGAATGATATGTTTATGGTAAAACGCATACAATGAAACAAACAACAAACATCTACCATGCGTCAGACACAATAATTTTTGTTAGAATATTTTTCGAGAAACTTACTTTTCGACAGGGACACTAGCATTGATGACATAAGTACCACCAGCATCTTCATCGGAAATTTGGCGAATTTGTCGACTCACTCTATGGTCGCATTTAACATCGATATTCAACTCTCTACATTCCCTAGTGCCTTCTATTGAGAACGAACAAAAGTTCCAATCTCTATTCAAACTGTTTACTGCATTTCTAACACGCTGCCTTAATACACCTTGTCCTGCTTCATTACAAAGTACTGAACTAGGGAACAACATAGCAATATTGAAGACTCGTTGAGCCGGTTTCGATACTGCAAAACAATTTATAAACTTTCCATTGACATTATTGTAACATATCTATTTACCGGAACAAGCAGGATATGTGAGTGGTAGATTGGGATTATTTGTTGGCCTCCAAAATCCTTCAGCTCCACAAGTATAGAATTTCGGTATTTCCTGAGAGAAACGTAAACCTTGTTTGCATGCAATCTCGCAAACTTTAAATTGCCCACCAGCACCCCAATCTTTGCATGTTTGTTTACCACCAACAGGATCAGGTAATTCTGGACAAAATTCATTCAATACAGAAACTTTAAAACTACAAGTTGCTGAATTGCCAGCTTGATCTGTAGCAACATAAGCAATCTGATAAATGCCCCATAATAGAGTTTGTCCAGGACGATGGTTATTCTTCTCTTGTACTCGAACAATACCAACATTATCACTGAAATGTGGTTCATCCCATGACACTAAAGCCGATCCATTTTTAGTGATTATCCATAAATCACCGGGACAATATTCGACTTTTGGCGGAATTTTATCAGTTTCTAATTCTTGACATTTAGCACCGATATAGCCAGGTGGACAATTTCTTTGGCCGCAATTCGATGGTACGATTCGTTCAACACCACCAGCAGTTTCTTCATAACCTGCCCATGTCAAAATCAATCCGCGATATAAAACTGGTTCTGTTCGACAATCACGAACTTGTTTTTGAATTTCACTAGTAATATCCAATGCCCGACCCCAAATTTGAACTTTGGTCAAATGTCCTTGGAAGCCTGATTCCGTATAAGCCTTCGGATTACCAGATCGGGGTTTACCTAAAGTTACCCAAGCACTAAAAAATAATCATAGAATAAACAATTAATCATAATAATGTTAGGTAATTAATAATCATCAGTTTACTATTCAGATAATTTTCGACCGCTGCCATAGCCTTCAACTTTACTGGCAATCAGCCCTTCGGTAACTAGTTTCAATTCACCGCCATTTTCTCCATCCCAGACTATTGCAATATGGTGCCATTGGGCGTCGTTAATTGTTGTATAATCTCGATAGCTCAAATAGACGTCTTGGAGGTCGGGGAAAAGTGAGATTTGAACACCATTCGAATGGGCTTGGACGATAGGACGTCTATCTTTTGGAATATGTTTTGCTCTACAATATGGAAATTTAGATTTATGTCAATGTTTATAGTTTTCAACTTACGAAACACTGTATAATGTAAAGAAAATTCCATTTTCGTCTTTTTGAGTGAATTGAACCCACATAGCTATAGTTATACTAGACTTTGAGCCTGTATAAAATGGAACAGCTTGAGATGCTGAGCTCCGTGTAGCGTCACTAAAATATAAATCGTAGTCGACTGAGATTGCTGGAAAATTGACAAAATAAATTAATACGACCGATCGAAAAGTCTAAGGAAACTAATTTTACTTTTGCGACAATCCTCTCCAGTTAGATTGAAAGGACATTGACAATAGAATCTATCAGTTAAATCGATACAAGTAGCACTTGGTGGACACGAATTTTCTTTACAATCGACAATATCCTCTTCACAATATTTTCCAGTGAAACCCGGAGCGCAGATACATTTGAAACCGAACGGATCGTTCGTACAACTAGCTCCATTCTTGCAAGCATTGGCTTGACAAGCATCATATTCATATTGACAACCAACGCCAGTAAATCCATCAGAACAAGAACAATTCAGACCAGATCCAAAATCTTGACATTTCCCACCATGCATACAAGGATTACCGATGCAACGTTCTGGTGCTGTTTCACATTGTTTACCATCAGTTCCTGATGGACATACACAGAAATAATCTTGGAAGAGATTAATACATTTAGCATCATTTTGACATGGTCGTGTTTGACAAGTTCCAATATCACTTTCACAATTAACACCCGTCCAACCTGGTGGGCAAAGGCATCGATACGATCCGATTTCATCGCGACAAGATCCACCATTGAGACAAGGCTCCGATTGACAATTGTCAATATTTTCTTCGCAATACGTTCCTGAATATCCTTCTCGACACATACACAAAAATCGATTATCTAAATCAACACATCTATCAGTTCCTAGAGGATTGCATGGATCACTTAAACATTCATCAATTTCAGCTTCGCATTGTAAACCAACGAAACCGGGTCGGCATTTACATGCAAAACCATCAACCAAATCTGTACAACTTGCCCCATTTTGGCAAGGTTTCGATGAACAAAAATCAATATTGTGTTGGCAGCGTTTGCCGGTGAAGCCTGGTTCACACGTACAACTGAAATCGTTGATTTCATCCGTACAATGTCCACCGTTTTCACATGGATTTTGTGCGCATTCATTAATATTCGATTCACAACTCTCTCCAGTCCAGCCTGGATGGCAGACGCATTGATGGTAAAAAAGTTTATCGGCACAAATACCGTTTTTGCATGGATTTCGTCCGCATAAATCGATTTTCTCTTGGCAACGTTTCCCAGTAAATCCTGGTGGACAATTGCAAGAGAAATCGGCAACTAAATCTGTACAATTTGCACCTAATAAGCATGGTTTTTCGGCACAATCATCAGTATTGATTTCGCAAGTTTGGCCTTCCCAACCGGGTAGACATTCGCACATGAATCGACCTTGCTGTAGGGCGATACAAGTGGCGCCATTATTACAAGGATTACCATTAGCGCTACATGGATCAATCTATGAATAAAAATATGTTGAAATAATTAGAATTGGCTAAATACAAAAAAAAATGCTATAGAATTACCGTCACATCGCAATCAATTCCGGTATATCCGGCCCTACATAAGCATGTATAATTGTTATAGCCAGGTTCATCTTTACACATAGCACGGGCTGGGCACGTGTCGTTCCTACAATCAGATCGTTCTTCTTGACAATTGATTCCAGAGTAACCTGGAGCGCATTGACATCGATAACCTTGAGGTTTATCAATACATGTACCGCCATTATAGCAAGGTTGCGACGAGCACTCGTCAATATCGATTTCGCAACGACGGCCTGAGAATCCGGCTGGACAGAAACATTGAATACCATGACCCATTGGTACGCAAAGACCACCGTGTTGACAAGCATTATCTGTACATTGAACTGGTTGACATTCTTCACGGCCAGCAGCTCCTGGTCCATCAGTTTTCGTATTACTTGGACATTCTAAGCATGACGTTTGTCCTGATAACGATTGGTAAAAGTCTCTTGGGCATAAAGAACATGGTGCTAAACCAGTTGGTGAATATTGACCAGGACTACATTTTGGTCGACATCTATCCTTCCCAGGTGCGGCGGGTTGATAAGTGAACGTATTTGCAGGACAAGCTTGACAATCTTTGTAACCGCCAGTTGGAGGTTCTCCAGTGAAACTGTTCCGTGGACATTCCAAGCATGGTACCAAACCAGTTGGAGAGTAAGTGCCATAGCCACAGACCGGTACACAATCATCAATGCTTTTTGAGCCTTCTTCTCGAGTATAAGTGCCTTGTGGGCAGCGATTACATGAGCCTTGACGATCTCGATTTTGATAGAAGCCACGAGGACAGTAGGTGCATTCTTTTTGTTTTTCCCCAGCAAAAGTTCCAGCCGGACAATGTACTGAAATGAACAAAAATCAAAATTAGAAGTAATTATTAATTAGTAGATAGAAAAAAAAAGACTTACAGCATCTCGGAACATCATTGGTATCCATATTAAGTACTTCTCCTACATTACAAGTGAATCCTCTAATATTAGTCGAGTTAAGTGCTCTCAATGGAGGGCATTGATTTCCAATAGCCGAAACATTAAGTAGAGGCTCAATAATCGCACTTGTATATGGGACAGATAAATCAAACATCAAACTCAAAGTACTACCGCAAAGGTCATAGAGTTGTGGCTGACGAACAACTGGTATAACATTCAAAACAAAATCAATTTTAACAACATTCTCTTTAACCAAAGATGGTACAGCTTTGATAAAAGACACATTCATTTTAACAT
>JAZBGX010000106.1:0-20915 GCA_037414775.1 Zonitis immaculata
GAATTATTTACAAGGTGTGTCTCGAAGCAGGACCCCAATCGAGTATTCTCAAATCACAAATAATGACATATCTGGAACTCTCCTCTACTAAATAATAAAAGGTTAGTATAGGCTAAACATTTTCACGTCTCAATTCCAGATGATTTGATAGCCCATTATCGAGACACACCCGGTATTATATTTTTTACAATTATAAAAAAAAAAAAATTTCACTTACCCATAGTTGCTGGTCCAGCAGTTAACATTAATTGCGGTTCATTAATCATCATTGGTTTATGTGTTTCTTCAGCTGCTTCAGTTTGACGTTGTTGATCGGATTGTTCCAATTTTTCAACTTTTGTTGTTAATTCTCTAGTTACTTGTATTAAATATGGCATAGCTAAATCCATAATACGATGTTTCCATGCTAATTCTAATATAACATCAGGACGTAATAAATCATAACACTAAAAACAAAAAACCAAATGAAATTACATTGAACTAAACAATTAATTGCTGGTTTACTTGATATAAACAGGCAGCAAAACAATCGTACGCTTTCCGTTCTAAAAACCATGCCAATAATTCTTCAGCCAATTCCTGATTACGTGATTCAGCTGTATATTCCATGGCATCTCTAAATAAACGATCTTTCTTACATAATTCAACACTTTGTTTCCATCGATTATTGCCTTTATATAAATAAGCAGCAATACGACGGAATTCAGTTAATTCGTGTTTTTCTAATTGTTGTGCCAAACCGATATTATCGAAATTATCGAAGGCATCAATTGATGTACGTAAACCTTGAAAATCTTCTTCTTCAATCAATAATGAATTTAATGCTTCATTGATTGCTTTATTATTTAAATTTTGTACGGATCGTAAATATGATTTAACTAATTGTAAATGACCAGTTTTTGTAAAATATGTTACCGATCTTGTATGATCCATTCGTGGTGCTAATACTAATAGTAAATCATTTAACAATAATGGTTTATAATCTAAATAAAATTGTATAGCTTTATAATATAATTCGATATTTGCCACTTTTGTTATGATATCTTTGAAATGACCTTCACGCCATGCTTCAGTTGGATGTGCCATCATTGCTAATACAGCATTATCATATTCTTCATATTTATCATATAAAAATACTAATTCAGCCCATAAATGGGCTTGTTCAGCGGCACGTAACACTTTCGGTATATTAACACGTGACCAAAACAATTCCAAATGTTCGCGCATTTTACCCGGTTTAAATTTTGAATATAATATAGCCAATTCGGTGAACATACCCATATGGGCACGTTCCAAACCTAATGCCGCTTCTAATAAACTAATCAATTCTTCGAAATAACCACGATCTTGATAATAATTGATTAAATCTTGTAATTCATCAGCATGTACAACAATATGCATACCGCACATTTGGGCTAAACGAAATTCTTCAGCATCAACACATGCAAAACATACCTCTTTCCATGTACGTGTACTATTTGCTTTACGTGCACTATCAACAGCACCTTGGAATTCTTTTAAATGTACCAATGTTATTGCTAAACGTGCAAAATTCGATACATTATTGTATAATAATTTGGCGGCATCATACATTTTATCATCAAAACAACGATCGCCAATTTTCTGTATATCAGCATGATTTGGACCACTTATAAATTCTTCTAAATCAGCTAGACGACCAGTTTTTGCATACGAATAAATCAATTCAGATTCTATATAACTTTCACGTGCCTTCTTACGGGCCATTTGTAAATATCTAACTAAATCTTCCCATGAATTATTTTTCGATGCTGTCTCAACAACAGCCATATAAGCTGATGGATCATCAGCTTTTATATATGAATCGATAGCTTCTTTAACTAGACCTTGATTCAATTGGGCTTTAGCTAATTGACTCCATACAGCTGGTTCATTACAACGTTCAGCAAATTCATAGGCACGATCTAAATTATTAACTTGTTCAATTAATACTTGTATAGCTGATGTATTTACATCGAACTTTTTAAATATAGCAAATGCCTCCTCATACAAATGATTATTTATAGCTATATTAGCAATATCGGGAGCATCATAATTATCTAAACGATTTATATAATCCATAACACGGGTAGCATCAGCCTTAATAGCTAAAACAACAACAAAATTAAAATAAATCAAATTACAAATAAATAAACGACTAAATACCAGTTAATATTAATAGATTTTGTAGATTACGATGATCGGAAAATACAGAATTGTCCAATACAATTTTCTCTAATAATTCAATTAATTCATTTGGTAAATCGGCTGTCATGAATGCTTTAACAGTAACAGAAATATCTTCAGCATCTTGTGTTTCATTCAATGCTGTTTGTACAACTTGATCAATCAATTGTCGTCTATATGGATTTGATTCTTGTAAAACTTCCGACCATAATTCGGGATCACGTCGACGTACCAAATAACGTGCTTCCGATTTAAATAATGAATTCTCATTACATACAGCAATCAATTCACGATCGCATTGTCCACGTTCATATGCTACACATGCTAAATGTGGATCGCGTTTCTCACAATAACGTCCAACAACACGCGAATCATACCATTGATTTTCTTTTAGGAAACGTTCAGCATTATTATTTGAATCGATATAGATTTTCGCCAATGCATTATGTGTTGCCGGTTCAACACAACCTTCATGTACACGACTTTCTAACCATGGTAATAATAATTTTAAACGATTACGTTTTTCAACTTCCTCAACTAATTCATCAGTTGAAAATTGTCCACGTACAACTAATATCAAATTTTTTATTATATCTTCGGAACAATCAACATCTAATAGACCGCCAACAACAACTGGTAAACGGCTTGGATTCACTTTTTGTACATAAATTTCGATATATTTTTGTAATGAATTTCTATATAAATATAAAACTAAATCATGTACAAAATCGAAACGATCGCATACAATTATTAATGGTAATTGATCGGTTAATTTGGCTTCTTTCAAAAAATTCTTAACACTCTCCGGATTATAACAATTCGATTCACGACATATACGTTCGACTTCTTTTATTTGACCAGTTTTACATGCCGCTTGTATATATTTGAAATGGACATCTTGATCTTGTGAGAAATTAACAATTGAACCCAGAAAATAAAATAGACCTTCGTAACTTTTGAAACTTTCAAATAAATCAATCAAAGCTTTTGTTGTTAATTGTTCATGGTATTTCGTTGCTATTTGTACACATATTTGTAAATTTTGTCGTATATTAGCTTGTAGCATTGCTTTCAAACATTCCAAACTATCTTCAACACTTAATGTACCAAAGAAATTTACCAACCATTCTAATGGTAATAAATGTGTATGGACAACTGCACGTTTTATATCATATAGATCGGTATAATGTTCTAATGCACGTTGTAATAAACCGGCTTTCTCGCATAATTGTGCAATATGTGCACGATCGTAATGTGTAAACATATTATTACCTAATATAGCATCAGCTACTTGTGGTGCTGACATTAAATTCATTTCTAATAATCTCGTTTGTAAATGTCCCTCATTCGGACGATTATTCTTTAATGCATCCAATAAAAATGCTGTACATTGTTGTACCATATTTTGTTCCATAAATATATCAACAATTTGATTGATATCAGCTAATGGTTCATCATCTGCTACTAGCATACCAGCAAATGCTGCACCTTGATCTGGATTTGTACGCATCACTGAACGTAATAAATATATATAATCGGGTGTATAATTTACTTTTTTTGCATACAAAACAATCTTTTGAAATTGACCAGTTTCAGCAAATGATTGTATAACTTTAGCTGGTACATTAGCACGTAAATAAACACTCAATGCTAATGTTGAATCAGCTTGTTTAACTAAATCACCCAATTCCTCTGAACATTCCAATTTATCTTCTTTCAACCATTTCTCTAATAATTGTTTGCGACCTTGCAACAAAACTGGCTTACACAATTCCAACGATTCATATCTACAAAAAAAAATTTGAAAAATTAAAAAAAACAAACAATCATCGATAGAAATTGTAACCGATTGAGTTGTCCTTGATCCAATAATATACCAAAATATTGTAATAATGGACTATTTTGTCCTGGTTGTGTTGGTACTTGTTGGAACATTTGTATAGTTTGTGGTGTTCGTAATATACCTTTTGGTGCATTAGCTGCAACTTTGGCAGCTTCAGCATATTGTCCATTTGTAAATAATAATTGAAATTTATTAACAAACAATTCTTCAGCACCAGCTAAATTATTCCTTGTAGCTATACGTAATGCTAAATCGGGATTATGTAATATTTGATTAACATATCTAATTATACTATCCTCATCAACTGATACAGATAATACTTGTCCACGACGATTAACACCAATTATACCACCAGTCGATTCATGTGGTGCTGTTACAAATATTGTTTCACTCGATATACGATTCATATATATACATATACCACTTTCTATATCATACATATGTATATAACCGTATTTTGTTATTAAATAAACAACATCATATTTTGTTGATACTTGCATAGCTACTGGAAAATCATTTTGTGCTTCCGGTGGGAAAAATACATCGACAGTTTTTTTTGGAAATGGTTGATTACCAGCTGGACTTTGTCCAACTTCAATTATATGCAATTTACCACCTTGTACTGTACGTACGGCAAAACAAAATAATGTTGATGGTTCTGGATTACCTTCCATTTTGAATGTGGCAAATGATGCTGCATGACCTTCAATTGGTTGTGAACATTTACGTTCAACCGAATATAATTGCATTGCACCAACAACACGTGATTGTTGTGCACTAATACCAACTAATAATAACCAATTTTGTTTCGGATCTGTACGATAATTGATTATTTGGCAACCATTCAACGATGAATGTCTTGAAATTAAAATCATTTTATTTAATAAAAAAAAAAACAAAAACAATTATTGTTAATAATAATAATTTAGTATAAGTACCGATCAAACATTTTTTGTGGTGTTGAATCACCTTCCATCGACCAATGATAGACAGACGTTTCTGTTACTAATGCTAATGTATTTAATGATATCCATTTCCAAAATATAACATCCTCAGTCATTGTATGTGCTTTCATTTTTGATTTCATTTCAATATTGAATATTTGTAATGTTTTTTGTGTTTCAATACCAGCTTTACCTTTTAATGCTATAACTTTCGATGCTGGATTCATTATAGCACTTTCAGCTGTTATTGGACGACGTATTGGATTTGTCGGATCAGCCATATCGATTATAACAACTTGAGATGTATCACCAACTTTTTCACGTACACATATAAATTTATCACTTTCCATTGTGAGTGTAGCGAATGATATATTCACCACATTTATACCCACATTGGTAAGCTATAATAATAAAAATTAAAAATCAATTGTTATTTATCTTTTAAATTGGGTTAAAACCCCCAAATTGTAGATTAGAACAATCGCCAATAGATGTCGGCTAAAACATATGGTATATATAAAAAATCGATTATTGATTCATCAAATCGGGGTTAAATCGAAGAAGTGACTGACCTGTATACGTATATATGGATTTTTTTTTCTTATTAGAATGCGCAATTATAACTTAAACGTATTCAAATAATTGAGAGAAATCTAAAAATAAATGAAAGACTTCGACCGGAAAAAAAAACGCCACCATTTTCTTAATACTAACACAAAAAAAAAAATGACAATCGGCATTAGCCAACTAGACTAAAAAACAAATTATAGAATTTTTTTAAATAAAATCGCTATTTAAATCGATTGAATTGTACATAAATTATGTTCGAAGTTACTAAATTGCTATATTCGAATTGTTAAAAGGGGCGTATTTATCAAGTTTCTCTTAAATTACCTGTAGATGTTCTTGGAATTTTATCGGTAACAACTGCTGCGTCATACTGCTTGATCAAATTGAACAAACAGTAAACGAAAAAAACCAAATTTTTATTAATTTTCTATTAATTTAGAGTTTGTCTAATTGATTCTTCAGTATTTTATTACACAATTCTATTGAATAATACTTGATACAACAAAAAAAAAACCTCAACTCCACCACTTGACACTGACAGTTTAGTTGATCGTCAAAATGCAACACCCAAGATGGCGCCCGGCTTTGTAGACGTTGGAACTAGCATTAGTACGAATTCGTATTACATCGAATTCCTATTAGTACGAATATACACAAAATATTTTAACCATTATCAAAATACAGTAAAACCTCGCTATAACGCTCTCCTACGATCTAAAAAATGATAAATTGTCTTCAATTATGTATGGTATTGATAGCATCCAAAATGCTGAAGCGTAATAGCGAAGTTTTACTGTATAATCATAAACAATGACTACTTTCGCGAATCAAATTCCGAACGGATCAATGCACACACGACAATATAGGAAACTATAGTAGATTTACATTTGAGAGGACATGGGCGGAGCTAAGTCTTCGAACCTTCCACATACCGCACTTTATTACCGTCATAGCCTTTCAAGTAAGCTACTGCTGGGAGGCGCGATTGGCTCTAACAATAAGACCAATTGTAAGTTCCGCCCATGCCCTCTCAAATGTGAATCTTTTATAGTAACGAATAAGTTCGGAACTGGTCTTCAACTTTTGTCACTCCTTTTAGATATAAACGAACAGAAAACTAGGAACCATGCGATTGTATGATTCCAAACTAATTTTATCCACAAATAATGGCATACTGTGGCTGCCAAACGTACGTAATTGTTTGAGATGATCCACCAAAACAGTTACCATCAACAACAAACAATTTTACAACTTAATTAATGAAATGGGTGATACCAACACAAGGAACCAAATTCGAAAATGTTCCTATCTAATTAAACAAAACGCACTAATACTTAAGAGGTCTTTATTATAAAACAATATTTAAGACTTAAATATATCAATTTGTACATCTTTGTTGTTTAATCAAAAAGACCGAAACCCATATCATCATCCTCAGATTCTGATTCTTGTTTCTTCTCCTCTTTTTTGCTATCTGTAATTTAAATAAAAACAAAATAATCAACAAAATTGCAATTGTTTCTCAACAACAAAAAATTAAACTAATAATAAATCAGTTGAAAAACATTCTGCATGATTTCTCAGTCGAAAGATGGTGAATTGAATTTTTAATCATCATTATTTGAAAATAAAACAATAATAATAGTGAATTTCCGATAGAAACAGACCTTTTTTCTCTTCAGCAGCAGCAGGAGCGGCGGCAGCAGCTACAGGAGCAGCTGCAGCACCAGCAGCCGGCATTGAACTCAATTTTTCACGTCCTACAATACAACAATCATTAATTAGAATTATTAAACAATAACTATGAAGAGATTTTCTACCTTGTTCGATTAATTCATCAACCGATTTACCATTAAGTTCTTTAAGAACTTTCTGTAAACGTTCATTATCAACTTCAATACCAACGGAACTTAAGATTTTTTCAACATCACTAGATTGTGGTGATGTTTTACCACCTAAAACGGCTAATAAATAAGCAGCCACGTAACGCATCTATAACAAAAAAACAACAAAATTAATTAAATCAAACGAATAGAATAAACATAACCTCAATGTTTTTTATCTTTAAATATTAAAGTAATCATAGAAATTTTTATAAAACTATTATCGAAATCTATTAAAATTAATCAAATATTATTGATTTTAAGTAATATTTAATTAAAATTCGGTTAATTTACTTACTTTTAAGTCGTTTGACACGAAACGTGTATGCTGACCTGTTACAAGACTTGAAAAGAGATTAAATGTGGCTGTTGATTGATAGGTGGCGTTTGTTTGGAAGTAGTTAAAGCCACGCAAATTTCAATGTGGCTAAATTAGTATATAGAGCAACCCATACACGATGTTTCTATTTTATTAAAAATTATTATATTAATTGAGCCAAAAATTGAACAAAATTATTTGTAATTTTGTTTAGTTTTGGATATTCAATTGTTATAAATATAGAAAATTCGCGTTATTGTTGTATTTTTTGATTATGATACAAACGGCGCCACTAGTATTGATAATTAGGAAAAAAGTGATAATTGAGTTATATAACCTATGAAATTTTTTAACTCACTTTATTATAATTTTCTTCGAAATAATGGACGATATACGTGAAATATATTTGGTAGATTATATACCAACAATTTATACAATTATTGTGAAGTGACAGATAAACAAAAGATCAATAATGGCGGTGGTGGTCGATGATATTAACGATATTTTCAATTATATCAATAAAAATAATGACGGTTATGTTTATAGTCCAAAGAATATAATTTTATAGCCAGTTTCTATTGGTTTTTATATAATAAATATCGAAAATAAATTAATTCATGTTACGCTACTGGATCACTGAATTTCTTCCAATTTCTCAATCTTTTATCTTCATTTTATTTGTTTATAGTTATATAACACCATCTTTGTCTAATGCCAACTTGTTGATTGTTGTGAGTAGGTGGCATTTGTTTTTTTTTTCTATCTACAATTTCCAGTTATCTAATTGGTTGTGAGTCGATTGAATGTTAAATGAAATGGCGGATGTTCATCATTAAAATTATTATTAACAAATCATTTTTTTCTAATTATTATTATTATTATTATTATTATTAATTAATTAATGTTTACGTTTTTTTTTGTTTCTATTAAATAAAAAATGTTCCGTTTTTTGAGTGGCCGTAAACGTAACCATCACCATCAAACAAAAGTAACAACAACAACAACAACAATAAATGGTACTGAAATTAGAACAACGAAAATTATCAATAAGAATTTAATACAATGCCGTGTTATCTTATTAGATGGTACCGATTTATCAGTGGAATTATCAGTAAGTTGATAAAAATATGTATACGAAAAAAAAAAAAAGTAGTACAATAAAGTTAGGTTATGTGCTACGCCCCCTTGATCTTTATCCATTTTATTTAGTTATTTGTTTATTAAATCGATCATAATTATTGGACAAGTCGAGATTCCTATTTTAAAACATAGTAGGTTATGGAATAAGTATTGAAATAACGGTAATTTGAGTGTTTTTTTACGCTTCATAGGCCACTAGACGCGTTTTTATTTTTGTAACTTTTCAACAATTAATTCAATAATTAACAATCGAATATGTTGTAATACTAATAATAATGTGAATATTTATAAACAAATAACTTTCCCGATGCAATATTCCCATGGTAAAAGTCGAATATTTCGTCTAATGATGATTCAATTGTTTTTTTGTTTTGTTTTGTTCTAGAAAAAAGCTGAAGCAAGAGATTTATACGAACAAGTCTTCTATTCATTGGATTTAATCGAAAAAGATTATTTTGGTTTACAATATATGGACGTTAATCATGTGAAACATTGGCTAGATCCGACTAAATCAATTAAAAAACAAATTAAAAGTAAAATAACACCGGTTTGATTATTAGTCGTCTAAAATTAGTTTTATTAATTGAATTTTTTATTAGTTGGTCCTCCGTATACGTTACGACTGAAAGTGAAATTCTATTCATCGGAACCGAATAATCTACGTGAAGAATTGACGCGTTACCAGTTCTTTTTGCAATTGAAACAAGATATATTGGAAGGGAAATTGGAGTGTCCGCATCAAACAGCTGTCGAATTGGCAGCTTTATCCCTACAATGTTAGTTTGTTTCTCATTTAATTGGTCTATTTGGTGTTGATAGTTTTTATGTTTTTTTTGTAGCGGAATGGGGTGATTATGATGAGACGCAACATACAGCAGCCGCTGTATCCGAATTCCATTTCGTACCGAATCAAAGCGAAGAAATGGAAATTGAAATATTGGAAGAATTTAAAAAATTACGCGGTTTAACACCGGCTCAAGCTGAATTGAGTTATTTAAATAAAATAAAATGGTTAGAAATGTATGGTGTTGATATGCATACAGTATTAGGTAAAGATGGTATGGAATATCGTTTAGGTTTAACACCAACTGGTATATTAGTATTTGAATCGAATCAAAAAATTGGTTTATTTTTTTGGCCGAAAATTGGTAAATTGAATTTTAAAAAGAAAAAATTAACATTAGTTGTTGTTGAAGATGATGATCAAGGTAATGAACAAGAACATACATTTGTATTTCGTTTACATAATGAGAAAGCATGTAAACATTTATGGAAATGTGCTATTGAACATCATGGTTTCTTTCGTTTACAAACACCAGTTAAAGGACCATCGGCTAGACAAAATTTCTTTCGTATGGGTTCGAGATTTCGTTATTCTGGCCGGACAGAATATCAAAGTACACATCAAAATCGTGCTAGACGAACTGTACAACTAGAAAGACGACCCAGTCAACGGTGTTAATTTTATTTAAAAATAAAAATAAAAATCGATTCGAAAACTATAATCATTGTTATTATTTTTTTTTTTAGATATGGACGTCGTCAAAGTCATGTATTAAGGGAACGACAAAAACAAATAACAACAACAATACAACAAGAAACTCACGATAAACCTTTGGATAATTTACAACCGTCGTCGTCGAGCCGTTGTAGTGGACGTTCAACAAAATCTAATCTAACAACAACAACAGACAACAATAATGAACCGTTATATTGTAAAGTTAATGATGATATAACAAAAACAATAACAAATAATAGTAATAATAATAATAATCAAGAATGTGTAGATATAATTAGTCAAAATAGTTTTGGTAAAGCTTCAATAGGTTGTGGTTCGTCTTCTTATAGGTAAATTTTATTTTATTGTATTGTTTATATTGTTTTAAATTTAATTTTTTTCAAATTTCAGTCCAGTTTTATCGATTGGTAGTAAAAATGGTACTTTAAAGAAGAATATTGTCATAACAACACCAACTACAACAACAACAACAAAAACTACTGTAACAACAACACCGACTGTTTCAATAAAAACAACAAGTCCTACACCATCAAATAATGATAGTCAATTAGATTTTCTATTAAAAAGTTTAGCAAAAGAAACTTTAAATGGTGTACAACGTAATGAGAATAAAATTGAAGGTAATCGATTTGTCATTTGATTAATTATTATTGATAAACATTTTTTTTTTTTTTAATAGATAATGAAGAAATGAAATCATTACCATGTGAAATTCCTAATAATATAATAACGAAAAATACGAATTTAATTAAAACACCATTACCACCTGGACAAATGAAATGTAATAATTTAAAAGGTTTGTTTCAATTAAATTTTGCGATAATAAAATTATTTATATTTATATTTCGTCTAAAGCTAAATTAACAAATCAAATGGTTGTTCCAGCTGCTAATGATGAGAATTGTTTAAATTCAGCAACTTTTGTTGCGGTGGTAAGTTGTCGAGAATTTATACCAGTTGACTATGAAAACAGGTTTTTATTGTCAACCGGTATACTATTATTATATAGCTTTTGTTTTGTTTTGCTTTAATGCTTTGTTTCTTTGTTTGTTTTGGTAATTGTATATCTAAAAAAAAAAAGGGTGGTAGTAAATTGACGTTGGAAGTAACAGGTCCTATGAAATTACCACAACAACAATCACCATCATCACCACAACCACCAATTATAACAAATTCAATATTAAAATCATCAATTGATCATCAAGACGAAAATGATATAATTGAACAACAACAACAATTGAATCATCAAGATAATAAAAATAATACAGTAACTGTAACATTTTTTGGACAAAACGATAATGGTAAATTAGAACAAGTTATGTTAAATAATTTACAACAATCACAACAACCATTAAGTTTATTAAGTCAATGTCATGATAATGATGATGATGATGATTCAAGTTTAAGTCAAACAACAACAACAACAAATTTAAATCCATTTGTGACAACATTTAATAATAATAATAATAATAGTGTAACCAATCCATTTTTATTATCAAACAATCCATTCAATGATAATGATGTTGTTGTTGATAATAATAATAATAATAATAATATAGATGAGATTGATAATAATAGTAAATTGGAAATTGATGGATCTGTTAAGGTAAATTGCTTGATAATTGCATGTTGTAGTAGTGTTTTGTTTTTTAATTAATTAATTCAATTAAATCAACTTACCATTATAATATGTTCTTTTTTTTTTTTTAGAGTGATGAAGATTCACAGAAATCACCGACATCATTACCATCATTAAGTACATTATCACCATGGTTGGTATCACAAGAAGTTGTATCATCGCCTGTATCAAAAGTTAAAACAACTGAAACAACAATTATACGAAAATCGGTAATAACAACTCAATTATAATTTAAGAAAAAAAATTAATCAAGGGTTGTTTCTCTATTGTCAATTAATTAATTAATTGAATTAATCAACAAATGAAATTTGTGATAGCTCGCAATAATATTCCATTCCACCAATTATTATTTTTTTTGTGAATATCGAGGTGTTTTTATTATTTTAATTATTGCATTTTAGATTATTTTTTTTTTTGTAATTTTTATATAATTTGGGGTAGAAAGTAGACTACTACCGGTTTTTTATTTTTTAAACATTTCTTTTGTTTTTGTTCTCAAATTGTTAACTTATTGACGGATTTTTTTTCAAACAACAACAACAACAAAGTGCCATTTTTATTAAACAACTGAAATAAGAAAGAAACAAAAGAATAATTAGTACTTACTAGAGATAATTCCGTCCTATTATTATACTTTTGTAATTAATCTAAAATTTTTTTTTTTACCTTTTATGCAGTTTTAATAAAAAATATTTATAAAACGTTAATAAATTGTAGGGTGATTATCGTTAAAATTACAACACCCACAACATTCCTATATCATCATTTTATTACAAAAAAAAACAATTGACTAGTTGTTATTAATTGATATATATATAGATATAGAAAAATTGATTAGGGATCGCAGATAAATTCGATTAGAATTCGTAATTTCTAAATTTTCCAATAATTTCATCATCAATGCCCGGTAAATTTTTCAATAATAATGCTAAACATTGTGCAACTTGAAAATTTGTCGTACACGATAATATCGGCGTTAAACCATCATTATCAATAGCCAATATCGAAGCATTTTGTTTTAATAATTCTTTAGTTACATCGACTAAACCATTTCTTGTCGATAAATGTAAAGCTCTAGAAAATAGAAAAATAATAAATTTTATATAATTATAGTAAACAAATAAAATAATTACGTTTTGCCTTCATTATTTGCATCGTCTATATTATCCATATATTCAATTAATAATAATGCCGTTTGATTATATTTACGTAAACACGACCAATGTAAAGCTGTATTACCTAATTTATCGCTTTTATATAAATCTAATTTTTTCCTTTTATTTATATTCAATAGATAATATTCGATAATTTGTATTTGTCCATATTGAGCAGCTGCTATCAATGGTGTACGTCCATCATCATCGATATTATTAATCAAAATATCATTAAAATCATTATCAATTAATAAACGACAACAATTCAAATGGCCATGTAACGATGCTATATGTAATGGTGTACGATTACGGCTATCTTTCAAATTGATAATATCACGACCGAATTTCGATAATAACAATTCCAAACATTGATCCGAACCAATATAACTAAAAAAATAAATGGATAATAAATCGAAATTTATCAAATATTGAACAATAATACCAAGCACAATGTACGGGCGAGAATGGATTGCCAGTAATAGTTCCAAAACAATTATCATCCAATAATAAACCAACACAATTATTATAACCATAATAGCATGCCCAATGTAATGGTGTACAATTTTGATTATCATATAAATTAATTATAATTGTTTTATTATCATTTAAATAATTTAATATTGTTTGTAAACAAACTAAATGACCACATTGACTTGCTAAATGCGTAACATTCTTACCGTAAATATCATTTAAATTAATTTTAATATTATTCAATAATAATAATTGTACAATTGTATTTTGACCATTAACAATTGCACGAAATAGACACGAATGTTTATCATTATCAATTATATTCGGATCAGCACCATATTTTAATAATAATTGAACACATTCGATATGATTACCAATTACAGCTAACATTAAAGCAGTCCTTTGGAGACTACAAAAAAAATAAATCCATTTATTCAAAATTCACCAATAATTATTCTAACGAGTGTACCATGAGAATCATAGCATGATACACTCGTTATATAAAAACAAAAATAATAATAATAATATACTTGTCTTTTTTATTAATAATTTCGGTATTTTTTAAATTTTGTAAAATCAATAAAAGGCACTGTGAATGACCATTTTTGGCACTATAATGTATCGATGACATACCATTTAATTTATCACAGATATCAATTTTGGCACCATATTTCAATAAATTATCAACACATTCTATATGACCATCACGTGATGCTAATATCAATGATGTTATACCATTATTTGTTTCTATATTAACATCATTATAATAATTTATTATTGCCAACATTATATTCAAATTACCCAATTTTGCCTGAAAAAAAATTAAAAAAATTAAATCCATTATAGCACACTGCATCATAATAGAGCCATTGAGTGAGAACGAGATAGAAGAGGAAAAACGGGTAGAACGAGAGAAATGGAGAGTGAGAGATAAAGAAAGCGATGTATAATACCTCTCCAACTCATGTATATATGGTGGAGGCGACTTACAGCTAGATGTAGCGGCGTAATATCGGGCATTCCATCATTTCGGAACATATTACAATTATTATTATTATCATTATTGATAATATTCAATAAATAACTGATAGCATTTATATTCGAACCTAATAATGCATAATGTAATGGTGTATAACCGTATTTATCATTTATAAATGGATTAGCTTTATGTTGTAATAAATAATCAACAACTTTACCATTATTATCATAACAACTAGATAAATGTAATGGTGTACAATTATTTATATCTAATGAATTAATTAAACTACCAATACCAACTAATGTAAATACACATTGATAATGACCATTTAATGAAGCATAATGTAATGGTAAACGATCGTATATATCTTTTAAATGGAAATTAGCACCTTTACTAACCAACAAATCCAAACATTCAACTGAACTAAAAATAATAATTAAAACAACAAAATTATGATTATCCAATAATAAAAATTACCCTCCATAGGCAGCATAATGTATCGGTGTTTTACCGAAATCATCAATACAATTCAAATCAATACCAGTTTGTACTAATTTCCGACAACATTCAACATGTCCCGATAAACAGCACATATGCAAAGCGGATCGACCTTCGAAACTACAACCAATATATTTTTTAATAATTAAAATACAAACAATTAGTTTTAACATTTTTTTTTTTACCCTTTTTCTGTCGGTATAGCACCATAATTTAGTAAAGTATTTGTTAATAAATCATAACCGTAACGTGCCGCTATATGTAACGGTGTACAATTATTTTTATCTTTACAATTAATATCAGCACCATTATCGATTAATATTTTACTTTTTGTAAAACGTCCATAAATAGCGGTCATATGTAATGGTGTATAACCATTAAAACATTGTTGATTAATATCGATTTTATTATTATTATTATTGTTACCATTATAATTTGTCGATAATAATAATAATAGACAATTGATACCGTATTTACTCAATGATGTTATATGTAACGGTGTTTGTCCATAATAATTGATTAAATTATAATTTGCACCATTATCGATTAGTAGTTTCGTTATAAATTGATGATCGTAATAGCAAGCTAGATGTAATGGTGTATTGCCATACGAATTTTGTTGATTCAAATCAACATTATAATCAATCAATAATTTGATAATTAAACAATCATCGATATTATTATTAATATTAGCACAAGCTAAATGTAATGGTGTCAATTGATTATTATCTTTAACATTAATATCACAATTATATTTCAATAATAATTCGATAATATCGTAAAATTCCATTTTAACAGCATAATGTATCGGACGACAATCCTTCTTATCGCATACATCAATAAAACAACCATTATTCAATAATAATTCGCAACAATCCAAATGGCCATTAATAACAGCATGATGTAATGCCGTATAACCATTACGATCGATTATATTGATATTTATTATGAAATTTAATAAATATTTTATTATATTTATTGTACCATTTATAGCGGCAATATGAAATGGTGTTTGCCATAAACGATCTCTTGCATTTATATCGGCATTATAATTCAATAATAATTTTATTGTATCAATTGAATTATTATATGAATAACATGCACGATGTAATGGTGTTAACCATTTATTATCTTTTGCATTTATATTGGCACCATTTAATAATAATAATTCGACGATTTTCGGATTGCCACGGAAAGCAGCCGCATGTAATGCCGTCCGTTTCTCACTATCTACAATTGTTTGAATTATTATTGCTAAATTGTTTTATTTTTAACGAATTTAATCGAATTATTACCGCAACAATTGACATCGTGGTGGTTCAATATTAAATCTTCTATATCATCAATTGAACTATCGGTAAATATTGCTTGGATTAAGGGTGGCTGAAGAAAAAAAAAATTGAGCATAACCTCAAATAATTAACCTCAAACTCACTTGGTCTTTTAATTGTGTAAATACCATATTTATTTATGTTTTTTATTAATTATTAATTGATAATTATTGGAATTCTAATCATTATTGATAATATTTTCGATATTATAAATAATTAAAAAAAAAATTGTCAAAAACTCGCTATCTTTAAAAACTGTCAAAATTCTCTAATTACACTAAATGTAGCTCTATCGCTATTTCAACAATAAATTGCATGAAATTCAATAAAAGACTAGAAAACATTAGAAGAATTGCTTTCAATCGATTGTTAATGATTTTAAAAATCTGTAATAATAATTAAAATAATGTCGTTTATAATTATAAAATATATTCGAAGTGTATAGTTTTTTTTTTATCTATAAAGTTGGTATATAATAGAAATTTGAAAGAAAATAAAATGGTGGTTATTCTTTTTTTCCAAAGTTTGTGAATTAATAAGAAATTAGAAAAATTAATTAATTATTGATCAGGTAATCTAAAAAAAGTTGGAATTACTCAAAAGAGATTGATATTCTGTAGTCGGGACGTGACTTTGTTTTGTAAAAAACCGAATTATGTCGTCCCTACTGCAGTCTCCTATATGGTTAAGATGATGTTGAGGTCTGGACTTTATAAGAAGTTGTAGAAAGAAAATTACAGGCTGAGAGTACTCGAGTACTGAGAATATCATAAGTGGACCGGAACAAGATGACGACTTCTACAAAACATTAATCAGGGTAAGATCACAAAGGTCGTAGAGGTGCCGACAGGTGTAGAATTTCCAGAGTTGTAAATTTGTGAATATAATTCGATATAACAACTTTTTTCTAGTACTGTAGAAAAGAAACCATCAACGTCTTGAACGGATAAGGCAGCATAAGATCTTTTTGGTTGTTTTATTTTTTTGGTTATTACCTAATAAAAACTAAATTATCGATTAATATATATATATATATGTATATGTATGTATTTGGTACAGTGTATAATACATGAAGAAGATAATTTAACAATCAAGCCGCATAAATTTAAAAAACAAACAAACAAAATTACTTTTTTCTTGGCCAAAATTGATATGTGACCATTTTTTGTTTTTCAAATATAAATATATTACTTTAATAATATGCATTATTCACAACCAATAATAATAATACTAATAATAATAACTTATGTATCAATCGCTCAAATTTCCACAGCCATACAATTATAATATTTATCAATTGAAAAACAATAAATCACTTCTTATAATAATAATAATAATAATATAAATAATTGCATTTCATCAGTATAACAGTTACAAATAATAAATGAACTATGTAATTAATTGATAAGAAGGATGAAAATTAGGATTTATTTCAACAATATACAATAGAATTGTGTTTGGTTGCGTCCGGTATACTTGTTAATAATAATAAAGCTGCATTTTTAATTTAATTATATGTACAATATACGGGGGAGGAGCTATATATATATATATAGTGGTAAATTGTTTTTTTTTTCATTTGTTTCAATTCATTTAATTAGAACGTTATTTTATAACATCGATATTTATAATTGATTATTTAATTTACAATTGAAAATTAAAACAAATAAAATTTTCAAACCAATAATAACTAGAACTATAAAACATAAATTTTCTTATTCTGAATTGCTTTTCCACCAAAACGAAAAACAAAATAAAAAAAATTATAGTTCTAGTTGTGCGTTGTTAAATTTTTCACAACACTAAAAATTTATAAACTAATTAATAATAATAATAATAATAAAATTTCAAAGAAGAAGAAGAAGGCACAACAAATTGGGTTGTTATCAATTTTACCATACATCGCTTATCATTATTAATTAATTATATATGATATAATTTTATTTATTTATGATTAATTTTTATATAATTACTTTGTGAAAGTTGTGCCAAATTTTATTTAGTTTTTCGAAAACATTTTTTTTTTCTTTTTTCTTTAAACAGCTGTTTTTGGAAACCCAACAATAATTGTTCTAATTTTCAATTAATTAATTGAATCGATCAAAAAGCCAGATATTAATAATAATAATAATAATAATAATAATAATAATCATAATAGAAAGAGAGAGATAGAGAGGAAGAGGGAAATTTCAGTCAATTTTCTTTATCATTAACATACTTTTTGTTTTGTTTTGAAAAATCGAAATATTTAAAACGTTATATATAACATATTATATATTTATATATACAGGCTGAGTTGTAAATTTTGGTGTTGATTAGAAAAGTGTATAGATGATGACAATCAAAGACGAAAAGTCCTTAGACATTTTTGCACTTGAGCCACCGTTAATTAGTTATTGATATAGATACAGAATGAAATATAGCCAATAATAATAATAATAGAAGCGTTTAATTTATTGAATTGATATATAAGAACTAGAATTTCACACCTTATATATCCTCTAATTTAACACCATAACTTACAACTCAGCCTGTATACATTATATGATCAATTAATTAATCACTAATTAACAATATTTTGTTACATTTTTACTAATAATATATAAAAGCTACAATATATAGATATATATTTTTATTAATGATTGATTTTTTTTTCTCTAGAAATTATTAGAAATTCAAAATCAAATAGAGAAGGAATCATAAATTTACAATTACAATATACAGCCCGTTACACCAGTCACAGTACAAACTATTGATTGGAAAAATAGAACCAATCGAAAAACTCGCCAGTAACAAATTCCGAACTAGTTCATTAATAATTCTCATATTGACGCATGCGCATAAATCCGTTTGTGAACACATTCGGGATGTGATCCGGAATTAGTTGTAGTAGTAAAGATAGAATGTCTACAAAAAGCCTATACCGTGATTGATGAAACAGTCTGTATATATATATGTTATTGTCATAGACATGACGTGGTGATCATAGAAATTGAAAAAAGGACCAAGGAAAACAAAACCAAAAATTTCAAGTTATTAGTCAATAACAATCAGCGCCATCTATTATTAATCGTGATATCCTAAACTGTCATTATTACAACACTAGAGCCATCTAGTGGTAAATTTGTTTTAGTTTTTTTTTTTAATTGAAAAACCGTACTTGAATAGCGTTCAACTCACTCTAATTAATTAATAACAAACTATATGATTATTATTAGTGATAATAACAAGAATGTTAATAATAATTAATGATATTATTGGTCACTTTTGTACTTATTAATGAGTTTTAATTAATTTAAATATAGATATAATATTTATAATTAGCATCATAATACTGAATATTTTGCAGCTTATATATTAACGATATGAAGAAATTATAATAATAATTATTTATTTAATAATTTACTATTATATTTATATAATTGTTAAATTTCGAACAACATCACATACAGTAAGCTGCTTTATTATTATTTTTTTTTTAATTGAACACTTTTTTAGCGATATTTGAGAATTTTTTCATATAATATTATATACTATATATTTATGTATATAAATAAATCAATTTCGAATTTGCCGCTTCTATTAATTCATAAAATATCTAAAAGAGGGCACTATCTATATTATAAAAATAAAAGCGGTAAATTTGAATTTTTTTTATTTTGTAGTAATTATTTTTCGAATTATTTTTAAACTAGCATACGGTTCCAAAAACAGCTAATTATTATTAACAACATTTTACAGATAATAATAATAATAATAATATTGATAATAGTTTATAAACGGTTATTTACCACCACCTAAGCCAAATTTCATGAAAATTAGTTCTTTACCTTTTGATAAAATATCACCACCAGGTGCTGTAATTTCATTTAGTTTTTGCATTAAATTCGGTCCACCTGCTTGTTGTTGTTGTTGTTGTTGCTGATGTTGTTGTAATGGTACAGTATTACCCATAATATTTGGTACAACTTGTGGTATGCCTTTATGTTGCATACGTGATTGATTTTGTTGTTGTTGAAGACCACTAAAAGCTTGTTGTTGTTGTTGAGATTGTTGTTGCTGTTGTTGGTTAGTTTGTTGTTGATTGTTACTACCGAAAAGTCCACCTAAAGTACTATTTGTTGTTGTAGAATGTTGATGATTAAAAGCTTGATTGAAAGCTTGTTGAAATATACCAGGTTGTTGTGTTGTTTGTTGTTGTTGTTGTTGATTACCACCGGGTCTCAGCATGCCTCTCCCCCTCGCCTGAAAATTATTGTAATTTTATAAAAATCTCTATCAATCATTGAATGTAACGTCCTGTATACAAAAAAAAAAAAAACACCAAAACTATACAGGACGTATACTAAAAAAAACACCTATCACTTTATATTATAATAATAATAACCTACATTTTTTATTGGAGTTTGAAATTGAACTA
>JAZBGX010000106.1:28086-41405 GCA_037414775.1 Zonitis immaculata
CTTGTTCAATTTTCGCCATAATCCGTTCAATTTCATTACTTTTATTATTATAATTATTATTATTTATATTATTAGTTTGCCAATTTGTGCCACCAGTATCAATACAACTAGAACTAATAATTCCACTACGTCCCCTTTGGGCTGCAGCCAATTCCAATTGTAATTCTTCGCATCTAAATTTTGTATTATTTTTGTTTTTCGTTTTTTGTTCTTTTTTTGTTTTGTTGAATTAGTATTATACCTGACATTTTCGAGGGCCACTTTCTTTTCTAATTCCCTAACTCTTGATTGTTTAGCTTCTAATGTTTCTGGTCCGCAGCCTCTTAATGCTGATAAGGCTTCATTATGTTGACGTTCGAGTTCAGCTCGACGTGCCTCAGCTGCCCTTAATTGCATTTCCAAATCCATTTTCCTATCATAAATTTATCAAAACCCAAAACAAAACAAACAAACAACCTACATTATCATTATCATTATCATCAATCAATAATTGTAATAATCCATAATAGAAAAAAAAAGCATAGCAATCTGTTTGATCAAAACTTTTGACAAAAATTAATTAGCACATACTACCAACTTTACAATAGTAATAATAATAATAATGATTTTTCTAAGATTGTACCCGAACTATAGATTTTAACTAATAATTGAACTATAAATTTAAAATTGTATAGAAAAAAATCTAAAAATATCCCCCTATTATCAGAGGAAGACTCATATCAAGGCTAATATGATATTTTTTTTTTCAGATATTATTCAGGCCACGTTTAGTGAATTCAACCCTTTAAGATTAAAATCGATATTGCCATTTTTTCAAATACAGAATTTATATTTACAAGAAAACAAAAAAAAAAGAAGAAAAACACAATTTTTTTAGTATTAATGAAAATTTTATAGTTTAGAAATTGGAATTTCTCTAGAAATTTTGTAGGATTTTTTTTTTTTAATTAAAGAAGAAAATTTCATGATTAACTCACCCCGTTCTGTTGGATAATAATTTTATTGTTATAATTATTGTTGAATGTGTTTATTTGATTTTGTCTCTCCAAAATAATAATAATAATGATAATAGTAATAGCAATAGTGTTATGTGTGTGTTGTATTTTTTAATTTTGAAAAAATCTTAAGGACGGAGACACTGAACTAGCTACAATGGCGGCATAACTATATAGGTCACTATTGAATCAATCTGCGCGCGTTCATCAATTGATTTTACACCACCAACGCCGCCACCACCACCACCACCATCATCATCATTAAAATACAGTTATGGTTGATTGAAAAATGATCGAAATCATCCGTTTGACGTCACCGAAATTGTCATCAACCAACAACAACAAAAAAAAGACAATCATAATCACTAGAATATTTCAACATCCTAATAGCATCAATCGATAATAATTAATCTTATATAGTTTAAAAATAGATTCACTTTAAAGGGGTAGTAGAATTAAAGTTGGTATAACTGTACCCGGCGCATCCGCCAATTTTATTATCAAAAAAAAAAACCAACAACAGACCACGATCATCTAGAAATATAAATAATTATTAGTCAATTAGATTTTGTCGTAATGAAAAGAATCAAGTCTTTAGTGTGAGTTATCCTTAATAAATATACTTTTATACTGGGTGATACAGAAAGCAGGCTAAATTCTTTATTTTCCAAAGAAAATACTTCAAATTTTGAAAACTGATCGGTATACCGTTGATGCAGAATATACACTATATCCGGTTGGGCAGGAAATATCAGCTACTAAGTCATGATCTATAGGTTTTAAACAAATGATTATCGAATGTCAATTTTCATAAATAGATCTTGATTGTGATCGACTGTGAAGACTCCAGTGAAACAATTTGGATAGAATACTAGTAATGGAACAAATGATACAGGATGTTCGTTTTCAATTATTTTGTTACCCGGCGCATCCACCAATTTCGCTCTACAAAATTCACTTTTTCTCCAACTTCTAAATCTATTTCATTGCAAATTCTTGATATGTTCGATTTATCTGCTATTACTTGAATAAAATTAATAATAATAGTAATAATTACTTACATAGGTACAGGATGGAGCCAATTTTCAGGATAAATTATTTAAACAGAAAGGAATTCATTGGGATGTCCGATATTAGATACAATAAAAAAAAAAGAAAACTAGATTCTTTCTCAATGCTTTTTTGTTTCTTTCATCAAAACAAAAACAAAACAAAAAAACTATTTAAATTATTTTGTTTTCTTATCAATTCTTCGAATCCTCTTTCGGAAATCTTTAACATCAATATGACTTGAGACCATATGTCGTGTTAATGATGACATATAATTATAGGAACAATAACAAATTTCACACCTACAAATTATAAAATATAATCCTAATTAATTAATTGTATAAAATGGAATTACACTTACGTATATAATGAGCCTTTATGTATTTGTGTATGTCGTAATAAATTCGAATGTCTTGAAAATGTTCGCATACATATATTACATGTATAACCTTTTTCCGGATAATGGATTTTCTTATGGAAATTGAAATCATATTCATTTGTACATTGTTTAAAACATATATCACATTTGAATTGTTTTATATTTGTATTTGTATGTATCAATAAATGTTTTTTTAATGACGATTCATTTGCACAACATAAATTACATATTGTACATTCTAATGGTTTCAAATATAAATCGTGCACCTTCAAATGTTTCTGTAAACGTAGTTGTGTTGTAAAACATTTATTACAATCATTACATAAATATAATTTATTATTACTATCCTTATTATCGTCATTATTATTATTATCATCATGGATTGATTTATGTTCAATCAATTTACGTACATTATTAAAAATTCCACCACATATTTCACATAATAATTTTTGCTGATTATTATCATTAATATTATCATCATCATCAATTTGATTACTATGTATTGTTAATAAATGTTGACGTAATTGTTTCTCATTTATAAATTGTTTCATACAAAAATTACATAAATTATTGTAGGAGAAATTATGTAAATTGACACGTATCGATTTCGAACCAATTTTATTATTTGTTATAATAATAGTTAGACTTGTTGTTGTTGAAAATGAAAATCCACTAAAACCAAAAAAAAATAATTATTATACAGATTGAACCGAAATTATGCCTGCTCAAAATTCAAAAATGTTAAACTGTCGCTGACCAAAGCGCATTAGCTCCACCAAATTTTGTGTGTTAATACAATTTATTATCAAATATAAGTGTACAAAATTCGAGGGCAATCGCTTCCATACCAAAGAAGTTATTGGTAAATGTTCGAGTATAGAACGACCCTTTCTCAGTTTACTACAAAAAAATAAAAATAACATACCGAGTTTCATGATTTTCCATCAATGGTGCTGTTGTTGTTATAAATTTCCATAAATTATCAATTTTCATCATATAACCACAACAATATGATGTTTTACGATGATAATCATTTGAACTATTATTAATATAATTACGTTCAATCAAACGTATAATTAAATTTTTATTAATCAATTTTTTACGTACACTTTCCATTTCCATTAGACCACTCAATGTTTTCGATATTTGTTCAAAATTATCTTTCGACATAATTATATTTTTCAAACAATTTTCATCTTTTATTATTTCTCTATTATTATCATTTTCATTATTATTCGATTTTTTACCAATATGTACAATTTTTCCAATAATTTTCTTACCATTTCTACTTATACCAATTGGTATTTTTTTATCTAATAAATCATCAATAATTGTTGATGGTTTTTGAGTTTTTTTCGGTTTTTTCAAAAAATCATTAATCTCTTTTGTTTTCAATTTCTTTTTCAAATTCTCCATATAACTATGTAATGTTACCGTTTGTCCAGTTATTAAATTTCTACCAGTAATTTTCGATAAATCAATACTATCATTATTATTATTATTATCATCATCATCATCATCATCATCACCAACAGCAATATCTGTCATCATTTCATCTGGTTCATTTTTCATTTGTTCTTGTACATCACTATTAACTATTGTAAATTTTTCTTCTAAATTCTTATCATTATCATTATTATCACTATTACCATGATCATCATATTCAAAAATTGGTCCTTCAAGTATTATTTGTTTTAATGCATAAATATTACCATCGGCATCTTGTAAATTATTAACATTTATATCATCATTCATATTATTAATTTCATAATTATTATCATCATTAATATTATTTGTATAATAAACAATTTGTTGTTGTTGTTGTTCTTCTTCTTGTTGTTGTTGTAATTGTTGTTGATTATCATTACTATTATCATCTTGAATTAATTGTACAATTTCTGTACCATTTAATGTAAATGTTTCATTTGTATTATTATCTAAAACCTCTTTAGAAAAAACAAAAACAAATCAATTATCCAATAATTTAAGTTTATTAATATAGAAATATACCTGAATTTTCATCAATATAATATGAAGTCAATTGATTATCAACATCTTGAAACCATACAGTATGATTATCTGTTAAATAAAATATCGCCTTATTATCGTCAGCAGATAACATCTAAAATAGAATAACAGTAATTATTTTTATCGTAAGTAGATAGAATAAATCCAAATAGGAGGAAAAAAAAACCCATACCCCATTGTCCTCTAATACAAATTCTTGATCACCATAAATACAATGTAATTCATTTGTTTGTGGTAATTGATTTATATGATAACAGTCCTCAATTACAGACATTTTCTTCAATTGAATATAATATAATAGAATAGCTGGAAAATTATTGAAATTATATAGGAAAATCTTTAATTTTTTTAAATACTATATTTAAATTTTTTTGTTCGTCACAATCGGTAAATTAAATGAATAAACTTACCGAGAGATATAACCAATTTTATAACATCCAACAACCACGTCGGTAAAATGGCGTTATTTTACCGATTGAGTCAAATCAACAACTGAAATTTTAAAAAATTAAACTAAAAAATCGATTCTATTCAAATAAATTTATTTAAAATTAAATTTGTGGCTAAATTCTAATAAAATTCCGATAAAAAACTCGATTATTTTACAATAATTATCAGAAAATATCGTACAAAATCAATTAACAATTCCTATAATCGAATTAATATCGAAACTAGCGACATCTTATCGACAATTGTACAACTAAACGATACAAAATTCTAATTAATCCCAAAATTACAATTATTTCAACAAACATATCTCCATTTCTTTTAAAATTAAACTTATAATTCTATTTTTCATTGAATTACTTCTTTTAGAATAAATGAAATTATTATTTTAAAAAATTAATATTAGTGAGCTACATTTAGTACAGGTAGTAACTATTATAATACCAATATTTATATAAGAAAAAACAAATATTACTAGATTACAAATGTGCATGCTCTATTTGGGTTAATTTTTTTTTTAAATTAAGCTATCTTAAAAATTAAGTAATAAAATGGAAATTAAAGTAAATTTCAAAGGTGGTGGTAGTTTTGTGGGAATACCACCAAAATTCTCATTGAATGATGAGTAAGTTTCATTTATTTTCTTTGAAATTTTAGAAGAAAAAAAATACTCAAACATAACCTAATTTTTCTATTATTTTTAAGAAATATTTATATAGCATGGAAGAATAAAATTTACGGCTATAATATATTAACTGGTAAACGTATATCGACATTTTCCGGTATTAAATATAATATTGTCGATTTTTATATACATTCAATTGATAATTTATATGAATGTATAACAGCATGTTCAATAAATGGTGAATTAGTTACATGGAAAACGGCAACATATTTCAAAGTTGGCAATTCTGTATGTAATTCTATAAAGGGAATTTGAGAAAAGTACTCAATAATGTTGTTTTTTTAAATAATCAGAGATAAATAATTATTCTATTAGAACTACGAGGGAATCCCCCAATCATCGCTCTAATAACAATATGGCAGTCTACCTATTCGTGACAAAAGCTAAATATCACCCATACAAAGTGGTAAACATTTTGTGTTTTTTTTTTTCTTCTAGTAAGACTAGATTTACGTGGATGCAGTTTTTACCAATTTTATTCAGTACTTTTCGAATTCCCTGTCTAATTATTGAATGGTCACATTTGAGAGGACATGGGCGGTGCTAATTGTTTGAGCCCTCAACACATCACGAGAGGTGTGGTGTGTGAGAGGCTTAAACAGTTATCTCCATCTGTGCTCATTCAAATGTGACTGTTCTATATATAATTTAATTATCCAATTTTATTTTTTTTTAGAACCTTGGTATTAAATCAATTAAAACATTCAATTTATTTTGTTCATTAAATTCCGATGAAATTAAAGCATTAATTTCATATCAAACAAATCATAATGATACAATTAATTTTACTTTATACGATTTTAATAGTGGTAAATCGAGAAATTATCAGTTTTCATTACCATCAAATTTACCATATTTTATTGATTGTCTATCGAAAGGTTGTTTTGTTGTTGTACAACAACATAAAATTTATTTTTTACAAATCAATAATTTAATAGAAATCAACAGGTAATTCCAATATATTATACAGAGTGTTTCACTATTAGATACCATTAACTGTACAGCTGAATAGTGAAAATTTGATTCAATTATTTTGATTATAATGTTGTTGTAGTATCAAGATGCAAAAGAGTCGTCAATTTACCTGTGTTGCTTGCCATCCAATTGATGATGCTATATTAACAGGTGATAATACCGGACGTATTGTATTATGGCAGAATTTTTCCAATAATAATAATAAATCAATAAAAAAACCAACACAAACAATTTATCATTGGCATACATTATCTGTGAATTGTTTGAATTTTACAAAAAATGGTACACAATTTTTTAGTGGTGGTAACGAGAATGTTTTAGTTAAATGGTATATAGATAATACATTAGATAAACAATTTCTACCACGTTTACCATCTGAATTGTTATATATAAAATTATCATTATATAATCGTTATATTGCATTATCATTAAATGATAATTCGGTACATATAATTGATACACAATTTAAAAAAATCACAATTATACAAAATTTAGTTATTGGTGATATGTTTGAAAAGAATCTATTATATGATAAAAGGACGAAAAGTTTATTATTGAATGGTAATCCTGGTTGTTTACAATTCTATTTACCACACGATGGTAGTCTATTATATAATGTGAGTATATTTATGGTTTGGTCGTCAATTTAGTGATTGATTCTATGTTGTTTTATAGGTTGATATTGTCGATACGAATAAAATATCGAATGAACGTACATGCGAAATTAAAAATACTGAAATAACAAAATTTGCATTGAATAAAACTGGCATATGGTTGAGTACAATTGAAGAAAATCACGATATAAATTATATGTCGGAGATACGTTTGAAATTCTGGCAATTCAATTTGGAAAAACAACAATTCCAATTGAATACATCAATTGAATATCCACATGTTGCAACAATAAATTGTATCAAATTCCAACCGATCGATATAAATAACGATAAAAATCAATTGAAATGTATAACAGTTGGTAATGATAAATTATTTAAAATATGGCAATTATCAGCAATTAATGATAATGATAATAAAAAATATGGTTGGTTATTTTATAGTTGTGGTTATTATCGTAATTTATTATGTAATACTGTATCATTTTCAATTGATGGCACATTATTTGGTATTAATTTCAATAATTTATTAACATTATGGTCAACGGAAACGAATGAACTGAAAACGACATTATCGAATCCGTATTGTAAAGATTTATTGAAAAATATCGAATTCGGTCGTCAAAATCAATGCCATTTAATTGTAACAATAACAAATAATTTATTGACAATATGGAATATATTAACATTATCGATATTATGGACGGTTAATGTAGAAATTGATTTTTTTATATGCGATGATATAACCACAAATATGGCAATAATTACTAAAGATCGAACAGGTACTAGATAATTTGATAATTACAAATAAATTGTTAGTTTTGCTGTTTTTTTAGTGTTGGTTTTTTCACCGATATCACCGCAACCGATTTTTAAATCGGATAAATTATTGAGAAAACATAAGAAAATATTGAATTGTGTTTTTGCACCGACGAAATATTCAAATGATGTACGTTTAAAATGGTATCAGAGATCAACAATTTACTTTATAAATTCGAAAAAGGTTAACCAACCATACAACTGGTTGATTACTATAAAAAAAATTGTAATAATTAATTATTGTCTTATTTCAGGAATTGTATTGTATTGGTGAAGATGATGATGAATCTACATCTCAATTTTATGATAATAATTATAATGATGATGAATCATTATTGGATAGAATCAATCCAAAAATTAAATCAAATAATAATTTAGATAAAATTGATGAGGTTAATCGTAATATTATCACCTTACCTGAACAGAAAAATATCAAAAAGGTTTTGTATTTTTATTTTTTATTCCAAAAAATCGATTTTTTCAATTCAATTTTGTTTGTAGTATTTGGAAGCTCCAATTCACTCTTCAATACCAATACGAATTTTATGTAAATCACTATTAAAATCGATGGTTTTAACAAAATAAATTTGTTATTTAAATAAATTAATTATTAAAAAAATAAAATGGCGTCTTTTATTCTAAATTTTCGAAATCAAGTAACTTGGTTTTGCGATGGTGCTAGCAAAACAACCAATAGGATTCAATCTTTGTCAATGCGGTTATTCGTAGCCCTACTATTTTCGTCAAATAATGACAAAATTTGGGTTTATAAAATAGTTTTTATTGATTGATTATAAAATATGATTATTATTATTAATTTTGAGGTTTTTTTGGTTTAATATAAACGTTATTTATGCTTTTTGGGTGTACATTTTTTGTGTTGGTATGACTTATTTTCGAGTAAAATGTCAAATTCTGTGCGTTTGTTTATATTTTTTTTATTTAATTAATTTAAACAATACAATTTATAATTAAATAACGAATTTTTGTAGTATTTCAAAAAAATCAAGTGTTTTAATCAATTGAGATAATTTTTTTTTAATATATATGGAAATTGATTTTATCGGACATAACCTGAAAAACAATGGTAATCGATTTTGATATTCTAGAACATTGTAAAAAAGTCCGTAACGATCATGGACCACCATATATTTGTCCTATAAAAAATTGTAAACGTACATATAAATCTGTATGCGGTTTACAATATCATTTAAAAAGTTATGATCATGATAATCCATCACCTATAACACCAACAAAAACAACAGCAACACAATCGATAACAAATACAACAACATCAACAACAACAAGTGGTGTAATAACACCGAAAAGTCATAAAAAAGGTGGTGGACGTAATGCTCGTTGTAGTTCGACAGCAACAAAAATACAAAATCAACCGGAACCATTAACGTATGAGGAAGCACAAAAATTGGTACAATTTGAAATAAATAATGAAACAATACGTTGGAATATTAATGACACATTAGATGTTGTAACGAAAGATGATTTATCTGATGATGATATACCGATTGTGAACGAAATTCAAGGTGGTTTTTTTTTATCGCAAAAATTCGTTTTGAAACAATTTAATTATAACAAATACTTTTTTTAGAACCTTGTGTACAATTACCAGAGGCGAGTTTTAAAGAATTAGATGATTATAATATATGCGATGCACCGCCACGTCCAAATGCTTATATACGTTTTATCGAGAAAAGCGTTGAAGAATTGGATGGTGAAGTTGAATATGATGTTGATGAAGAGGATACAACATGGTTAACAATAATGAATGAACGTCGTGAAAATTCCGGTTTAAATCCAGTATCGGTTGATACATTAGAATTATTAATGGATCGTTTAGAGAAGGAATCATATTTTCAGGTATATCAATTGTTAATATTTATAGATTTGGTTGTAATTTGTGTTAATATTTGTATTTGTAAGGTCTATCACAGTAATGTTAATGGTCAGGTCTGCACAATTATTGTTATTTATGCTTCTTTTTTTTGTTGTTGTTGCTGTTGTAATTTATTGTCTTTCTATTGTGATTTTGTAAATTTCCAGGCGTCCGTTAATGGTCATACCGGTGCTGTTGTTGATGATGATGCTGTTTGTTGTATTTGTATGGATGGTGAATGTCAAAATACGAATGTTATATTATTTTGTGATATGTGTAATTTAGCTGTACATCAAGATTGTTATGGTGTACCGTATATACCAGAAGGACAATGGTTATGTCGACGGTAATAATTCGAAAATCAATTATAAACAATAATATAGCATTATAATTTTTTAGTTGTTTACAATCACCTAGTCGTGCTGTTGATTGTGTTTTATGTCCAAATCAAGGTGGTGCATTTAAGCAAACCGATCAAGCCCATTGGGCACATGTTGTTTGTGCATTATGGATACCGGAAGTTAGATTTGCTAATACTGTATTTCTAGAACCTATCGGTAGATTTTATTTTTTTTATTAATTTAGAAGTTTGTTCAATTTTGTTGTTGTTTTTAGATTCAATTGAAACAATACCGGCTGCACGTTGGAAATTAACATGTTATATATGTAAACAACGTAATGTTGGTGCATGTATACAATGTCATAAAACAAATTGTTATCAAGCCTTCCATGTAACATGTGCACAACAAGCTGGTTTATATATGCGTATGGATACTGTTAAAGATTCTGGTGGTGATTCACAACCGGTTCTGGTACAGAAAATTGCCTATTGTGATGTACATACACCACCTGATAGTAATTTATATTTATTTATTTTAAATAATCCAAACAATGTTTTGTGTTTTTTTGTTTTAGGTGATTCAAAGAAGGAGGATGCACGTATAAAAATGAAGAATGCACGTAAATTATTAGCGAAAAAACGTACAACAGCACCAATAATATTAATACCGACAATACCACCAGAACGTATACAAGAAATTGGTTCATTAGTTACAATAAATAAGAAATCTCAATTTATACAACGTTTAATTGCTTATTGGACATTGAAACGACAATTCCGTAATGGTGTACCGTTATTGAGACGTTTACAAAGCAGTATACCACAAACAAATAATAAATTACGCGACAATATTAATTCATTATTATTAAATAGTAATAATACAACAACAACAACCACTAATACTACTACAAGTATTACGAATAATGATAATATTGATACAATTGAATTGTATAATCAATTGAAATATTGGCAATGTTTACGGCAAGATTTGGAACGTGCACGTTTATTATGCGAATTGGTGCGGAAACGTGAAAAAATTAAATTAGAACAAATTAAAATAACGGAAAAATGTTTGAATATACAATTGAAACCGTTAGAGGCTAGTTTAAAAATTGTATTAGATTTAATACAATCGAAAGATACCAATGAAATATTTACAGAACCAGTCGATTTAGAAGAGGTGTTATTTTTATTTTTTTTTTGGAATAATAGATGGCGCTTTTACTATAGTTTCGTTTTTGTAGGTACCTGATTATACGAGTGTTGTTAGTGAACCGATGGATTTGAGTACGATGCGTAAAAAATTAGAATCAGGTCAATATCCCGATTTGATAACAATGGAAAAAGATTTCGATTTGATGATTAGAAATTGTTTGGCTTACAATAATCGTGATACAGTATTTTATCGTGCTGGTATTAAGATGCGTGATCAATGTGCGATAATATTTCGACAAGCACGTAAAGAATTGGAATCATGTGGTTTATTAAAGGAAACAACAATTGCTACAACAATAAATGATGATATTGATGAGACTGAAGAATATTTAGCATCGGATATTGATAAAGAATTGGAAATTTTGTTAAATAGTAATAATAATAATAATAAGAATAATTTGGAGATTATACAAAAATTGGAGGAGTTATTAATAAAATGTCAAGCATTAAAATATAATAATGGTCGTACGAAACGCGTTAAATTAGTACGTAATCAATTGACGAAATTGAAAAAATATTTAAATACAGATAGTTCACAATCTGATGATAATTTAAGTTTGATTGATTTGAAAAATACGACAATACAACAACAACAACAACAATCATCGCCTAGTGGTGTTAATCGACGTACAGCTGTTTTATTTACACGTAAAGCACAAGCTGCTTTGAAAGATAATAAAAATCATCGTAAAAATGATGGTGGTGATAGTCGTCAGAAAGAAAAATCACCAACTAGTACAACAACAATACAACAAACAATAAAGACAAGTCATGGTAAAAAAAAGACACGTTCTAATAATAAGAATCAATCGTCGACAACAAAAAAACATTTAGAAACAATACCAGATAGTTTTAAAGTGTACCGTGCTAATAACGGTGATCATATAACAGATGATGAACGTAGCGATAGTGATACAAGTTTATCAACATGCTATTCACATGATATATCCGAAATTGATACAGATGATGATGATAGTAATGATAATGATAGTGATAGTAGTAATGATAATGATAGTAGTGATAATAATAATGATGGTGTTAGTTTACAAGGTGATTTAGATGATTTAGATGATGATGATGATGATGATAATAATAAAATTGATAAAATTGAATTGAAACCATTACAATTGGTATGGGCGAAATGTCGTGGTTATCCATGGTATCCGGCATTGATTATCGATCCAAAAATGCCAAAAGGTAATACATTTATTTATTTGTTTGTATATCGACAAGACTTGAATGATGGTACTTGATTATTATTTTTTAGGTTTTATACATAAAGGTGTACCATTACCATCACCACCACAAGAAGTATTAGCATTATCAGCTAATTATAGTGAACATGTTTATTTAGTATTGTTTTTTGATGCTAAACGTACATGGCAATGGTTACCAAATGAAAAATTAGAAATAATGGGTATAGATCAAGAACGCGATGAAGCAAAAGTTTGTTTATTTTTAATTTTTTTAATTTGATCAATTAATTAATTAATTAATTGTAGGTGAATGAATCACGTAAACCTACCGATCGTAAAGCTGTACGTAAAGCTTATGAACATGCTCTACAATATATATCGCAAATTAATAATCCAGATGATGGTAGTGATGGTGTTGCTTCCTAAATTCTATAACGATTGTTTGTATCTCGCAGTTGGCGGTGAGAGTAAGGTTAGAATATATGAGTGGTTGAAACTAGCTATGGACTTACGTTCACAAAATACTCGCCATCAATTGCGAAAAGAAATACCGTGGTACACTCGTTATATAGGAAAAAAAAATGATAATTTGATTATAAAAACCTTGTAAAGATTCTGTTTTATTCAAATGTTGTTTTGTTTTTTTTTTTCCCTTGTGAATAATTTAAATTCTCAAGGATGATGG
>JAZBGX010000107.1:0-21078 GCA_037414775.1 Zonitis immaculata
TATAAATAATATTGAATTCAACCAGAGTTGTATTATTTAGGTGCGGATAAAGATCCAAAGAAACATTTTGGTATGTGACTTACCTGTAATGCTGTTGCAAATCCAACTAGGATTGCACAATATAATAATATATTTATCCTTAAATACATCACAATAATAAATGTTTTACTAGTCGAACTAACTCGACTAAGTATTGTGAATTGTGAAACAAACAAAAAAATAACTTAATATGGCACAAAATTTTCTAAACAGAACTAATCAGCTACTATAACAAACGTACACACCACACCACACCACTGATCAAATCAATGAAGGATATTGTTAAAGTAACATTGAAGCTAGTTCTACGGTGTAACTTTAGTCACATACAATATATAACGAACTCGCGCATATACCCGCCAAATTTAAATCAGATATAACCTATTAATAAATTGAAATATAAAACTGTATATAAATCGGTTCAAGCTTTTTTTTTTTTTGGGAGAAGTATAATCATTTATACAGAAAAATTAAAACAAAAACAATTACAATATTCTAGCGATATTTATTTCAACAAGTTCAATACAATCAAAACAAATCAAGCAATTTATACTTTTAGAATTTCTTTTTAAAAAGTAAGAAATTCTCAACATTTTCGTAATAATCTAATGAAACGCTAGCGTAATAATCTATCATCTTGTGATATTTACTCTTTGGCATCTATATCAGAAACTCGTTGTTTATGACGTGCGATAGCTTCTTGATGTCTTTTAATTTGTTCTTCATGAAAATTAATTTCATCATGTAGATCGTTTTTCAATTTGACCAATTGTTCTTTTTGCTATAAAAATATAATTAAAATAATCATTATTTACTATTAAATAATGATATTAAGTAACAATAACCTTTTTGTAAAAGTATTCTTCTTCCCTAGCAGCTTCAATACGTCCAAATGCACCACCAGCTTCTCGAATTGATCCACCACCACCACCACCTTTACCAGCACCACTTCCAAGATCACCAAGTTGTCCAGACATTAATCTAAAACCGCTAAAACGAAATATAATTATGTAAGAATCGCTCAACTAAGGTTAATTACGACGAATTTTGTTTTACCTACCTAAATGTTACAGATGATAAAGATTTCGAATTACGAATAAAATTCATTGTAATTTAAATAGTTTGCTACGTGAATTGATTAAATTTACTGACAAATATCAATCGACTGCTATTCAATTAAAACAAAAAATAATCGTAAACACCTTCTATCAGATTCTCTAATATTCTATGATTCTATCAAATACGGATTACGGAATACGGGATTTCTGTGAACTAAGAAATTAGACAGTCGATAAAATAGGATTCATTATTATGATAGAAGCGACAGTAGTGACAACTATAAACGATTTAATTATTTAATAAATAAAATATTAAATTAACGAGAAATTGAAAATAAAATGATAAAAGAACATTAAGAAAGATTCAATAAGTAAGTTGAAAACGAAATTGAGATCACTGAAGTTGAAACTATAAAGTAAATAGTCACCATGTCGTGATTAATTGCTATATAGACCAGCGATCAACGATAAACAATTTTTTTTAAATACGACAATCAAGATATCTGTGAATTTACCCATCGGCCATTGTACTAACGATAGCTAGTCTGTAGTCTGTTGATGACCACCAATTAATTATAGTACTCATTAATTATTTTAGATTGAATTATTCTCCTCGTTCATTGCCAACAAAATCATTCATCTAGATAATTTTCAATTCAGGTGAGACTATTATCATATTTTGCAAAAATTGAAATGTTGCAGGTGAACAAGTATTTACAAGCATCATGTTAATTGTTAATCAATATCAAAAAATCCAAATCACTTGGACTGTACCATTACTGTTCTTATTATATGGTTACCAGGATATTTGCGCTCTTTCCTCACTTATGACTCGTGATATTGTATTTATTTGAACAGCATGTTTCAGGGCTGCTATTTTGACTTAATAAAATATTATTCCTTAAATTCCTTGAGCTCCTAACGCTTGGTTGGTTGGTTGGTTGATATTGTTATTCAATTAAATTCAAAAAAAAATGTTCCAAAGTTAATTTCAGCTAATGATTTAAAATCTTGACTTAATTTCCAGTACCGAAACTGTCAATTTTTTTTTCTATATAATTTCAACAGATTACGTTCGATATTATGGTCTACAATTAATATCAGTGCTTTTGTTATAGAATAGTGGCAACATTCACATAATTTCATTAATTGCATAGTCATGAATGATTTTTAGGTATAATTATCGATTTTATTTGGAAACATGTCACAATTACCACTTGACGATAAATCCATACCAGCTGAATTATTTGAAGAGGTTTTAAAAGATCCCGCAACAGCACAAGTTATCTTGAATTTATTATCCGAATATGAAACGACTAACATAAAAACTGATACAAATTTTGGTAAACCCGAGCAAAAATATGAAGGTCCAACTGCCTTATATCGGCGTCGTGCTTTAGAGAAGATGAATGATAATAACAATGAGGATCTACCAGAAAGTATCAATACACAGTTAGTACCAGCTGTAGGAGAGCGAAATCTATTTGCAAATATATTGAATGGAGTTGTAGCGTTTGTTGATGTTCGCTATAGGAATGTTGATAAATCAACGAGCATGAAATATATCCTGAGAACTATGGGGGCTGTTATTAAGGATAAATTAGTTAAAGGCATTACCCATGTCATATTTAAAGTAAATGATTATTTGTATTTATTAATAGACAAACAATTCATTAACGAATATTTTCTATTAGGATGGTCATTTTACTACATATAAAAAAGCTATATCATTAGAGTGCCATTTAGTTTCCTTATTATGGGTAGATGCCATCAGGAATAAAGGTTATCGAGTTCCCGAAAAGAATTATCCAGTTTTTGGCTCTAATAATAGTATTCTGTATTCGGTAATTTGAATTCATTGTTGATAAAAATGTTTTTCCATACTTTTTCATTTCCAGCAAATTCAAAAAGACTTTGATGATATGGTTAAAGATGAAAAGCGTCGTTTAAAACTAAATAGATTCAATATAATTTCCAAAAATATAGAAAGTCATGTTCTATCTAATACTGGTCCATTACCATCTACATCGAAAGCTAATAATGATATTGTAATAATATCAACAGACTCGAACGAATTCGATCCTAATTATACAAAACAAGAAAAAAATCGAGATGAACCATCCACTTCAAAATGTTGTGCCAAAAATAACAATAAAGAGAATTCTAAATTATCAGCAAATGGAATGGAAGAAAAAATCCAGAATAAGAATAAAAAGCAAAAAGTCTTAAAAAAAGATATGAAAACCAAGGGCCAAAAACAAAAAGAATTGGTTGGAACGAAGGAAAAAGATGAAAATTTGTGTAAATTGACTTCTACTTATAAAACCGATAGATCGAAATAACATTTAAAGTTTGTAAATAATGATAAAAGATATTTCAGATGATTCAAAAGTGAAGCTTGAAATCGCGCCAAAAGGTAATTCCGAATATCAAGATGCTTTAATTGAAGATTCAAACAGACCATTAACTATAGCTTGTACGAAACTGGAAGCTGCTGACGTAAAATATCTTAACGAATGTGTTAATAGATTAGGAAAATTTAGAATTGACAGAAAAGTAACTCGAAATACTACGCACCTTATAACTGGAACTACAAAGACTACAATCAATTTATTGAAAGCATTAGCTCAAGGTTGCTGGATTTTGACAACTAATTGGGTAATAATTTTTTTATCATTCAATCATTTGAATCAATGAATAAAATGAAAATATGTCAAATTCTAGCTTGATGATTCTTTATCAAAATTAAAATGGTTACCAGAACAAGATTATGAATTGCTTTCTTTATCTCCAGCCGTTCAAGTATATTAATATTTTATTTTTATTCAAAAATCTGTTATATTGATTTAATTTCAAGGAATGTCGTCGTGAACGTCAAACTGTTGGTTGGGGTTACACAATAAGTATTTTTAAGGAGTTGAAATTTTATTTGAATAAGCCTAAGTATCCAGAACATGATGATCTGAAAGAATTGATCGAACTTTGTAAAGGAAAACTTGTCAATTCTGATCACGAAGCAGATTATGTTATTGGACAATATATGCATTCGAAAACCACTTGCGTTATTGAAGCTTGGGCTCTCATTTCAATTCGAGACAATAAACTTCAACCAACCCATCTATATCTCAGTAGAAGGGTTGACGTTCTTCCCAATTTTTTTTGAAGATGTCTGAAGAGTATTACCTATTTCTATTAATTTTGTTTGTATTACCAAAGTGTTCTTATAGTCTCTTATTACCATTTCGAAAGAATAATTGATTGATTTTGTATACGATTTGATAAGCAATAGTCTTAGCAATTTGCTTCAAGACACTTTTTTTTTAAATGTGAATAAATTGATCAATTATTCTAAATTATTAAATTAATTAATTATCAATTGTTTCATAAATTAAATTAATAAAGATTTTCAAAATCAAATTAAATAATTTTAATGATTATAATATTGTACCTACATTATATGTTTAAATATATACCTGTGCGTATGTCTATATCTTCTATCAAATATAGAAACAATAAATGAAATTGGATAGATAGCATGTTTCTATTATAATTATGCTTTTAATGTTGACAAAAACGTGTTCTTGGAACTTTCAGATGGTAAACATCGACCAAAAGCTTCCAATAATAAAGGTTCTTCATTAACTGTTATCGAAAAATCATTTAATGACACTTTACCATCTTTATCTTTATCCATTTTTTTGATAACAATATCAACAAGATCTTTAACACTTTCTTCAGGATCCTCTTCTTGTGGATGTTTGATTAAACAATTTCTAAAAGGATAAATATGGATGTTTTGTTTATAATAATACTAATAATGATAAATATATTATTGTTAATTACTTGAGTAGTTGAAACATTTCGTCTTTGGTTATATAATTGTCTGAATTCAAATCGTATACAGAAAAACAAAATTCGATTTGCCTATTAATTGACCCTTTTAAAAATAATGATAAACATTGTAACCAAGATTCTAATGTTATTAGACCAATGTTTGATTTATCCCATATAGAAAATATACGATCCATTATCATATTTTCAGTAACAATATCAAACGTATTGTGTAATATTTCTCTAAATACAACCCTATCAATTCCCTAAAAAGGTAATTGGTAGATAATTGAAGAGAATACTAGTTTGGTACATTACTTGATGGTTAATTTTCGTTTTTCCGGGAATAATTTGTTGATTTGATTTGATTCTTTGATTTGTTTTTGTTTTATTGTTCAAAACAAGTCTTTTAAATATCTTATATAATGCCTCAACTTCAGTTCTTCAAAACAATAAATTAATTATCATATAATATAGTACTATCTAGTAGAAAATACTCAATGTATAATAATTGATACCTTGAAAAGAGTGTATCACGTTTAGCATTTTCTAAAATTTTAATCGAACATTTATACGAATTATCTTTATCAGACATTTCTGTTCGATTTCTCGAGGCTTGAGGGTTTGTTGTTACAACTTTATTCTGTTTATTCTTTCTACCCGCCAGGAATATAGTAATGCTTTTCATTACTAAAACATTGCTGCGCATGTTTAAGCCAGAATTTTTTCTTTTTATCTACAAATAATTTGATTATTTTATGTAGAAAAAAACGAAAACATTCAAACTATTGTGTATTAAAATTAAACAATTTCGGCGATCAATGCCGACCTTCCAATTTATTGATATAAGTACAACATATGTATACCCAATACAAATATAAAATATATGTATAGGTAATATGTAGGTATATATTTCTGCTTAGTTTTTATATTCTTTTTGTTACAAATTGATTGATTGACTAGGTTTTATTGTTGTTGTTGAATTTTTATTATAAGATTTGTAACACGCAACATGTTATGTTATAAACCACATTTAACATAAAAATCTGTATTCATGTCAGCCACGTTACATTATTATTATTATTAATAAACAAAATAGACTTATTTGGTGTTACTTGGTAACCGAATTGAATAAAAATTGATATTCTCACTTATTTATTTTCATTCGTACAAAACAAAGGAACATTTCTAATATTTCAAATGTATAAATTAGGTATTAGGAATAAATATAAATAAATAAATAAATAATATTCAACATAATCTTTACATCTTTATATATAAATAAATCAATAAAAATTTGTAAACATAATGCACCTATATTTTATATACATTCTACATTAGATAATAGTATTTGATTTTAGTTACATTAAAACAAATGCTGATAAAATTTCAAATTGTTGAAAAAATTAATTATAAAAATCAAATTAATTAAATAAATCACAATATTTCTATAAAATTGAATTGTTTATCTGATCACAGATAAATCTTTTCTCTTCACTCCATTGACGGAATATTGCTCTATGAGCCAAAATTCTAGAACCAATAGTGCCTGAGAAAAATTCATTTAATCATACAAAGCTTCTGTTGTATTTAAAACAGAAGGAACGTTGTACAGAGTCATAGTACACAATTAATTGAATTTTTCTCAGAAACTATTTATTCTACAGTTTTGGATCATCAAGCTTTCTTGTAAAAAATCAAATTCTCTATTAAAAAAGTCAGATAAAATTTTGCTGTGAATTAAGTAGTTTAGGAGAAATTTTAAGAAACAAGATTAATTGACTAATTTGATGATAATCATTCAATAGCTTGAAGGTATAAAGGTATCAGAAATTAATAAATTTAAACCAAGATTGATACAGTTTATTGCAAAACAACAATCTACAATGAGAAATAAATCGAAAACTCACAATATTCGGTTTTTTTTTTAAATTAAAATATTTTACATCAACCTAATTCTTTTTACAACGTATCTATGTTTTAAACTGCTCAAAGAGGATTTTTTATTAAATAATTTGAAAATAAAATTCTACAGATCAAAAAATAACAAAAAATGTATTAATTAAAATGATAATCATGAAGATTATGATGATAATAATAATAATACATAATAAAAATTCTAATTAATGGAACTAAATTAAAATGTTTAAAATAATTTCCTCTAAGAGAGCCTAAAACAATCTCGAATCACTTAATAAGCTGTTGACTGGTCGAATTGAAATAAACACAAATTACAACAGCAATCATTATCGATAAGACTGCAGTGTTTTTGTACAATAACAGGTATTTATTTCATGATACATGTAAAAATAAAGAAATAAAATAATAAAATTCAATGGTGTAAATTTACAACTATAAATTAGAAAATTATAATAAAATGTATATAATAAAAGTTATTATTATTCTAATAATAATTAATTAATACAAAGAATTAGTAGTTGAATTGTAAAAATATAACTTCTACTAATTCTATGTGAACAGAATTCATACTTACACACGACATATCTAAAATCAGCATCTTTTTAACAATATAGTACAAAAATTGAATCAATTACATGTTTTCCCCCCCAATCATCAAAATTCAGCATTATACAAATGTTGTGTCAATTTTTATGGATAAATTGTGACTAAATATACAACAGGGTATGGCAACCGTGACATGTGTTGAAATGACAAAGTGCTTTACCTGGTAGCTACTCGCCTACTCCAACGACAGACAAATTGCCTGTAAGTGGAGTAGGGGATGATGATACTGCTGACATCATACGGCATTGCTCTTTAACAACTGGATCTGTAATAAAATCAATAATTTGTGTATTATTTCAATTTAAATCAATCTATTATTTATTTATTACAGAAATAAGAGTGTTCCATTGCATCTCGCGCAGTAAGACGTTCTAAATGATCATAACGTAGCAATTTGTCCAAAAAATCTAATGCTTCAGGTGATACTAAATGTTGATTTTCATTATGAACAAAGCGCTCCCATCTTTTACGGGAATGTCTACAAATATAATATATAATCAACTAATAATAATAATTATTATAATTATAATAAGACAAACCTTCCTAATATATCATTAAATCTAGGATCTAGTTCTATGTGATATTTATCAAGATATTCGAAAAGCTCTTCAGTTCCTAAAACTTTGGCAATACGGACTAACTGATCGTAATTATCATGGCCATGGAAGAATGGCTCTTTTCTAAATATCATTGAAGCCAACATACAGCCCAGTGACCACATATCTAATGAATAATCATACATCTGATAGTCTACTAATAATTCAGGCCCTTTAAAATACCTCGAAGCTACTCTAACATTATACTCTTGTCCTGGATGATAAAATTCCGCTAAGCCCCAGTCAATCAATCTTAATTTCCTATTTTCATGATCGATCATCACGTTGTGAGGTTTTACGTCCCTTGAAAAAATTAAAATTCAACAAAAATTATTCATAATTAATCAATAAGGATTAATTAATTAATTACCTATGCATAATACCCATGCTATGACAATAATCTAATGCCTTCAATAATTCGTATAAATAATAACGAATATCAAAATCTGTTAGTTTTTGATAAAGTTGTTTAAAATCTGTATTATTGACGTGCTCAAATATAAGGGCCGGTGTTCTTGATACTGGATCTTTAACAACAGCTTCTAATGTTATTATATTTGTACCACCTCTTAAATTCTCCAAGATTTTTATTTCTCGCTTTATTTTTTTCTTCTTTACTGGCTAAGAAAAATAAATACATAAAATAAGTTGATTGAGTTTCATGAAAATTGTATTTCATTTTTTCTAATCAAACCAAAAATAATAATAAGTATTTGAATATTTGTTGATTATTATAAGTTATAAATGAAAAATTACTTATTATCAAATTGATCAGGTATTTGTTACAAGTGGCGCACAAATGGAATTGGAGTGTTTTATAAAATACCATAATAATGCTGGAATAATCTATTTTAAAAGTTAATTATATACTGTTTATGCCTTGTTCTGAATCGGACAAATAAATAAATAGAACTATAAAAACAATATCATCGCGTTTTGGAAGCTTCCATTTTCATTATAATCGGATATAAACGTTTAAATCATCTATCCTAAACAAGGTCAAACATCAGAACTAATAGTTGACTAACTTGGAAAAGCTCATGATCATAATTCTAATTAGATATTTGTTAAGAATTGTTAAAAATCAAGTGATAGTTTCCAGAAAAACTACATTAAGTTGGAAACAATTGCCTACAATGATATATGTTGTATTTGTATATAGGAGTATTACATAAATACATACATATATGTACATATAATAGATTTCATTATTTGAAAAATAAGGAGTTACTTGAAAACACAATTTTTTAATACAAAATAAAACTGAGAAATCGGTTAGGATATGTTTCATTTCTTAATTACACATAAATAATGATAATCGATGTGTTATGAAAGTCAATAATATAGAAAACACTTTTAACAAATCCTCTCTCATTTCGAAAACGATAAACTTTGTATTTTGTTGTTTTTGTTATTATTATTATTATTATTATTATTAGGGATAAATTTTCAATTACGAACCTTCAATATTTTAACTACACATTTTTCGTTATTTGTTACATTAACAGCTTCAAATACTTCACTATACTTTCCTCTACCTAATTTTCTGACCAATTGATAATCATCCTGTTGCCCCCAATCAACTACGTAACTTTCATAATCCCAATATTCTCTTGGTTTATGTGAATTAACATCAGCATAGACTCGTGCACGACTAGGTACTGCCATAATTTTATTGTTATGCACAAAATTATTCACAAAATAACGAACATAAGCTCGGGTTCCTTCACCACTTACTGAAAAATTAAATGGAAACAAAACAAATTATCATATCAATATTACAGATGTTAGATTAATTTGTTTATAAAAAAATGATATATATATATATATATATATATATATATAATTTTAGTGTTTGGTGAAATGGTTTTAAATTAATTAACAAAACTAGTTTAACGTGCTGTTCAGGAATACTGGCTCAAGTTACCTTGTTTAAAGCACAGTTTTGCTAATCTAGAACATTTAATCAGCATAACTACATAATCTTCGAATTTTGTAAGTAGTCAATAGCCTTGTATAGGTAGGCACACACGCCATTCCCTGTACATACTAGACTTTAGAAATATTGGATAAAGGCTACACTTAAATAACACCATACCTAATACATTCCATAGCCAATATTATATACGATAAATTCCAATAAATCGACACATATCAATTTTATCAATTATAAACAATTTATTTACTGATCTCCTTGATGGATTCGATCTTCAACACCACCCGGCTTCTTACCAAGGAGTCACAACCAAGATGGAAGGAACTTCCATCCCGCCACGATAGACTAGATAGGTGGCTAACAGAGAATCACATTTCGGTATATATGATACCCCTCTAAAACGAAAATGCCGCCAACAGTGGCGTTACATTGATTCAAGTTTAATTTATATATTTGAATAAAACAAATACTTGATTAATTACATATAAATTTATTTGAATCAATATTTATACTTATCATTATTTATTAATTTATAGATGGATTAATTAATAAAATTTAGAAATTTCTCAAAAATAATACTATTTATTTACACCACTGCTAAACATCACTATAGAGAATTTAGATACCTAATATACCAACGTAGATATTGAAATTTGTTTTCTCAGCAATAGATGGTGTGCAGAAAGCGGATTGACGTATATATTTTGTCCGACAATTTATTCAAAATTTACCACCGTTTCTGTAAATTTTTAATGAAAATCTTAATTATTCCCAGATTCATTTGATTATTGAATTTCTTTATGAATTTCTAATCAACTTTTAATATTACTTAATTATATTTCTATTACTTTTTTTACAATCAATTATTTACAACAATATTATAAAGTAGAAAGAACAATAAAGAATATCAAATAGAATAATGTGTTTCATTTATTTATCAATTTATTTGTGATATTTTTTATAATCAAGTTGATTTTATAAGGAAAATATCAGAGATACTTTATTATCTATCGATATCGTCCCTTATTCTTATTATATAATCCTAATTATACAGTAATATTTTTAAATCAATTTTCCATAATGTTGAATCATATTTTATACCTAATATTTATGTATACTTACTTTTTATAAACAATTATTGATTGAATAATTTAATAGAACAAAAATAATAAAGTTTTGAATAAAGCAAAATAAAATTATATATGTATAAACTCGACAATCTAAATATTTTCATCAATTACAATCAATGTTGATTGAATTTGATAATTTTGTAAAACTGGCGTTTGATCAAAATTAGTATTGCACAATATTTCAATTTTCGAACTTAAATCAAATGTACCAGGTGTTGTTATAATCACATTTAATTCAATTGTATCCGATGATAATGGTTTCAATTGTTTAATGGCACTACCAATTCCTAGCCACGTAAAATTCTTGGAAGCATAAGGATAAAAAAGATTTGAACGTGATACTTGTTGTACTGAACTAAAAATTTAAACAATTAGTAAAAAATACGATTAAATTACAGAAGAATAAATATACCTTGTATTTAAAGTATTTATAATAACATTTATCATTGAATCATTTACAGTACTATGTAATAATAATGTAATTGGTACGATACATAATTTCTCTTTACTAAAATTATGTTGTACAATTCCTGGATAAATAAGAGTATATGCAACTTTGGTATCAATTTTTTTTAGATTATCTAGATTTTTCTCGCGATTCAAACTAACTTCTAATAAATTAGCTGGATCTTGTAATGTGAATTCATCAATTTTTTCCACATCATCTATTTGATTATTAATATTAATTGATACTTGAGTTTGTCCATTAACTACTCTACGATTATTTATATCATTAACCAAGGCTTGCCATTGTATAAAAATTATACCATTATTAATTTTATTTTCATTATTACTCTTATTATTATTGATAATATTATTATTGTTGTTATTATTATTATTATTATTATTAATATAATTATTATCATCATCAAATAGATTTATTTGACAATATTCAGTCTTTTTAGCAAATTTCAAATAAGCCATATTATTATTGTTTTTCCTTACATTACGTTCTGTATTCAATAATATATATTATTATTATTTATAATCCTTTTAGCTTTTAATAATATATGAGCCGATTCCTGAGATGATAAATTTATATATTTTGGTGTTACCATATCTTCTGTTAATTGCCAATATTTACTTAACATACCAATATTTAATAAACTAATTTCAGTTAATGTTGAACTATGTATTTCATTTAAATTTGTTGTTTTCAATACTAATGATAATTCTTCAACATTTTTCGAATTATGACTTCGTTGCGATGATAAATCAACATATATTGATTCTTGAACTGTTAAATTCCATTTATGACGAACTACACGATATCTTAAAATTAATTTGAAAGAAAAATTAAATAATAATATAAACAATAATAATAATAAAATACCTTGGTTTAATATTTGGATTGATACTTTCGTAATAAATCAATAAATCAATTAGGCAAGGTCCAGGTTTATTTGGTGCTTTAATATAAATTGGCATTGTTGTTGTTTGCCCTGGTTCTAATTTATCATTAGGCAATTTAATTGATGTTATGTGATTTTCTCTAGTCAATTTTTCTTTCAAATTCGATGCAATATTTGTTAAATTATTATTTATACATGTTGGTTCATCCGTTGTTTCACAATTACATAATAAATTTGGTACTGATGTTGCCATCAAAATTTTGCATAATGATAATGTGCCAGTATTTGTAAAATCAATTGAAACTTTTTGTATTTCATCACACAGAAAATCTAAATTTATATCAGAGAATGTTACCTGAAATTAAACATCGTGAAATTAATTGATTAATTATTCAAATTCATTTAAAGCAGCAACAAAAAATAAAATATATATATATATATATATTTATTACCTGTAAACAAGGTGCTAATGGTACAACATTGATTTCAAGTAATTTTTTACCTATTTTATCGATATTGAATAATTGTTTACCAATTATGAATATATCCGATGGTGTTGTTGAACTACTAATAAGAGTATAACAAATACCTTTCAATGTAATTACACCAGTTGATAATGGTGTTAATGTTAATATTAAATTTTCAGATGAATTAGCTTGAATTAATAACGATTTTGTTACATGTGTTTTAACAAATTGATCAACATTATTATTTTCAAGACCATTAAAAACTGTATTACCATCATTACCATTGAAATTCCATAATAAAAATATATCTCTCAAATGTAAAAGTATTTGTAATGAATTAATTAAATGTATACAAACTTGTATTGGTTCATTAACAATAGCTAATGGTTGATTTTTATTTAAATTACTCATATTATATAATGTTATCATTGGCTGATATAATGGTGGTAATGTTATTTGTGCTTCTTGTACTAAAATTTCTTCCAATTTATTCCATTTTTTTATAGTCTCATTACTGTCCGTATCAGAGAATTGTACACCAACAGCTGGAATTTTACCAGGTGTCATTAATGGTGGTGTTGGTCCCATTATCAATTTCAAACTATTTATATCCAATTCTGGTAATACTAGTAATGGTATTGTATTATTATCATTATCTTTAATTAATTTATTCTAAAACAATCAATTGTCAGAAGAAAATATTGCCTAAATGAAATTAAATGATGAAATTTAAATAAATAATTTACTTCTAATATAGTTAAATATTCTTTTAGAAAAATATTTTGCTGTTGTGCTGATTGTTTACTATCACCATTAAGTAATCTAGCAAATGATTCAACAGCTTCATTAAAACAATGTAAATTATGTGCTTGTCTACCAATTGTATAATGTATATGATCTTCAGCTAAATCCCAACCACTTTTTTCATATATTTGATGTGCTTGTTTATAACTTCTTAATGAATGTTTACGTTGAGCTGCTTTTGAATAACGATGACCAGCTAATACCATATGAAATGCATATTTACGTAACATTTTTGAATGTAAAAAACAATAAGCAGCTTGTTCTAAAAATAATGCTGAACGTAAATCAGATTCTTCACTAGTCATTCTAATTAATTGATGGGCAGCTTCACCATATAAACTACAATTTTTTAAACATTCCGTGCTTAATAATGTTGCTCTAGCTGCAAATTGTGGCATTCTAAAATAATAAGAAATTAACAAGAAAAAAATGAATGAATTATAAAAAAATTCAATATCAATTACTTGCAAGTATTTAAGTATGTTATTATACTTTCTTCCATATAATCATAAGTTTTTCGACTTGATTCATTTGCCATATAAGCAGCAAGCGCTGCCATTTCTAAAGCACCAGCATAATATAACCATGCTTGATCGCTATTATAATCTCGTTTAGCTAAATGGAACGCTTGAAATGCTAAATTATAATGACCAAACATAAAATATAAATCACCTAAACGTCTTATCTGCAATTCTGGAGCATCTGGTGCATAACTAAAATTTAATAAATGGATAAATAAATGAATCAATCAATAATTAATGTATTAATTAATTAATCAATTCATTAATTCATTTATTAATTAATATTATCCGTAAAAATAATAAAGTCAAATATACATTAAATTATTGATAGAAACTGAACTAGCTCCAGGTTTATTTGGATTAAACCATCGTTTTGTTGCACTAAATAATGATCTACTGACGCCTTTCTTATTTGAAACAACATCGTTCAACATTTGCATTTGTTTTTCAATGTAAGGTAATAAACAACATTTACAAAACTCATAAATAAATGATTTCACTTGTTCCAAATCTTCTGTTGTTAAACATTGTCCATGTAAATTTAATTTATTACCAGTTTTCAACATTTGTTTATCATTTGTCGAGTTATTCTAAAATAAAGCAAATTTGAGACAAAGTTTTCCTCTTATTCCTATAAAATTTAATAATTTACTAATATCAATTCTTCAGTATCCGGACTAAGTGGATGATAGTTTATATCATTTTTGTTACAATTATCTTGATTTATATTAAAAACAGCACGTACTGTTGATGGTGAACTTTCTGGTGTTTGTAGAAATTCTCTATTATCTAGATTGCTATTTATAAATTGACTCCATGGATCTGGTAAATGTTCGTTATTTACTAAATTTGTCAATGGTCTTGTATTTAATTTCAATAGAAAACAATTTGATTCACCATAAGATAATTTCAATGATTTGTAACATTCATGAGCTCTGAAAATATTTTAATATTAATAGAGAATTATAAAATAAGATAAAATAGAATAATTACAATTCGATATTACCATCAACATTATCATGAATAATAATATAATATTTTAATACATTCAAACAAAACCATTTCGGTAATTTACCTACAGTATTATTATTTTCAATTTGATTTAAATTTTGTAATAATTCAATAACTTTTTCATTTGGATTAATATCATTCGATGATACAACAATTATACACGCTAAAAAATGTTTTGTATATTCATGATCAGATGGATATTGTACTTTTAAAAATGTATCACGCCATGCCTCAAACCATGGTGTTGATAAAGTTATATCCAATTTATAATCACCAACTGTAAATATTTCTGTTTTAAAATCAGTCGATTCACTTACTGATGAATTTAAATATTTTCTAGCTAATGCTGTTTGTGGTGGACGTTTATCAATATCTAAAAATGTTAATTTTAAACCACGTATATGTATTAACTGTCCTGATGGATCTTTGTAATGAACTAAAAATTTTTAAAAAATGATTTTTTAGTAGGTATATGTCTACATTTATTGTTTATAATATCAATAAATACCATACCATCATTGTTTAATTTCGAAAAAGGCTGAAGTAATTCTACAAAAGTTAAATTATTTTTTTGACAACATTCTTCAACTAAAGGTGAACATATAACGGCAATTTGTGGTGTGAATGCATTCTTTATAAATTCTTGAGGCGACTGTTTGCACTGAGCCATTTACTTTGAATGATTAATTTTTCTTGGTTGCAACAATTGTAAAACAAATAGAAATCATTTCACCTAAGATTAAAATCGAGTCGAATTAAAAAATTGAAATAAATATGATAGAATAAACAATTTTAATTTTATTCGAATACCATTTATCAGCTGTTTACGTAAAATGACATGACAATATGATGGCAAAAAATTATAGAATACTTCATTATCGATATGTTAATATTGCCATCTATTGTAATAATCCTAATAATAAAAGTAGTAATAATAAGAATCAGAAAATAAAAGAACAAAATCAAATTTTTAGTTATATTCTTTGTATACTGTATATTTACAATTATTTTGGTAAACAAGTGACAAATAGTATACAGATTTATCTCATTTATGATGGAATTTACATGTTATGTATCCATTACAAGTGATGTTATTGTGTATTATGTGTTGCATAAATAAAATTCCGGATATTGAAAATGGTGGGAATTTTGTTGGAAAAGAGCGGGAACCGACAACCCAGAACCCTTCATACTTCATTTTATCATTTTGATTCTCATTATAAGTGCTATCGGTTATATCTATATTGGTGGTATATAATAATTGTCTCACATACAATATATTTTTAATTATATAGTTGAAATGTTTTTATATTATTAAATAAATATAGTACAAAATCTAGTGAATATATAATATAATGGATAAGAATAAAAAATATAATCGTCCTTTTACCATAATGGTAGAGGGTAATATTGGAAGTGGTAAAACAACGTTTTTAGAGTATCTAAAAAATTCCAATGATATTTGTATATTAACTGAACCTATCGAATTGTGGCGTAATTTAAATGGACATAATTTATTGGTAAGATTCATTATAATTTGAATTGATTCAAATGAATAAAGTACATCTATCATTTGCTAACTACTAAATTTAATATTATCTATGTAGGAGAAACTTTATCAAGAACCGAAAAAATGGGCACATACTTTTCAGTCTTATGTACAACTAACAATGATGCAATATCATTTGAGAACTACGGAATGTTGTATTAAATTAATTGAAAGATCAATTTATAGTGCTAGGTAGGTGAATCTGATGATTAATTACATAATTTTAACGGTTTTGGCAAATCCAGTATGTACAAATGTAGATTATTTGATAGTGTTAATGAATGAATATCTATAAATAACAATATGTATACCTAAATATTCGGCTATCTAATATAATGATCTTACTACTTAAATGGGGCTTTATAGGTATTGTTTTGTTGAGAAAATGTATAGAGATGGAATTATTCCATCAGCATCTGTAGCTGTTATGGACGAATGGTTCGCTTGGATCCAAGAAAATATGGATATTTCAGTTGATTTGATTGGTAATTGATTCATTTATTTCATTAATTCATCCATCAATCTAACCATATATTTTATTTATATATTTATTATTTTATATACAATATGTAGTTTATTTACGTGCAACACCAGAAACTGTTTACCAACGTATGTTAAAACGTAATCGTTCAGAAGAGAAATCTGTACCACTCGATTATTTAAAAAGTTTACATATACTTCATGATGAATGGTTGCATTATAAAACAAATTTCAATTGTCCAGCACCAGTGTTAACAATTGACGCTAATTTAGATGAATCAGTATTAGTTGAAGAATACGAAAAATGTAAAATTCAATTACTAAATAAGATTGACGTTAAGGCTTATTGTTAGTTTAAATAAATACACACACACACACACACACACACATATTTAGCACCTACATTCATAAATACATACATATTATATTAATTAATCAATCAATCAATATTCTAACTTATAATTTTGTATTATCTTTCTGCAATAAAAAAATCCAATAAGTTTTGTTCAATTATAATTATAAAACAACATTTATAAATTATCACAATTTTCCATAAATTTCATACTCAATCTATTTCGATAAGTTTTGAGACCATATTGACACAACTTCTTTTTGATTTGTTTCCCATAATGTATTTGAAAGTTTAGCAACAGTAGCATTTTTTGCTTCATATTGAATCCAGTCCAATAAAAACTGATATATAACCTGACGGATACATATTACTTATGAAAATAAACAACAATAAGGGATGATATTCTAACAATATTACCTCTTTTATGCCATTTTTAATGAAATTCTCATAAAATTGACTAATTTGACCATCAGAATAATTCAATGCACGAGCCGTGTTACGCCATTCGTGATTCATATGTGTTGATATTAATGTGATATCTTGTCTCACAACTGGATTTTTATTTGTGAATAATGTTCTTATAGCATCTGTTACAATAAATTTACGGTTTTTTTCTTTACTTGATTTATTTAGATTTATTGTGTAATTAGAACCAATGTGAATACCATTTGAATTATTAATATTGATAACACTAGCAATAGCTGAAATATTTTTTATGATTGTTTTGTTAACTGTTTACTTTTTTTGTTGGTTTTGAAAATAAAATATAAAACTTGATTGGATTACCAGTTGGTGGAGTATTTTTTCGTATTTTTGAAAATGTCGATTTTGGTATTTTATGATATTTGGATTTTTGTCGATTTATTATTTCTTCTTCCTCACTACCATTATCATCATCATCATCATTACTATCATCACCATTATCATTGTTGTCTTCAATCTTATGTTGATTAATTTCTTCATGTCGAGGACTAGGACAAGCATCTGTAGTCAATTCTTCATAATCTTTATTTGATGACATGGTTTTTGTTTGCTAATTGCAAAACTTCAATAAAAATGTTTATTCTATTATTTATTGCACACTAAACAAACACTGTTACTTATCTACTTAATGTATTATTCACTCAACGGTATTATATTGTTTATCAAAATATTGTTTCAAATAATATACATATATATGTAATTATAAATATAATTGGGAATAAAATTACTCTTCTTTCTATGGACAGGTGTATTCTTTTATTTCTCTATCAAAATTCAGTCATTATTGTCCTTGTTAAATAATACATGGAGTCTACCTCTACACTCCATAATTTGGTTTATATAACTTTAACAATTGTGGTAATGTAGGTATCTGCTAATAATTTTTGTGCATAAATGTTTCTGTCTATCTCTTATAGGTGACGCCACATATATACATAATGGTAAATAACACAGGTCAGCGATGGAAAAGATTCTTGATTACTTTCATATAAAACGTATAGATTTGGACCTACACATTTTATTTATAAGCTTCGTCACAATTTTTTTTAATTCACATATTCATTCTCAGGGGGCAATATTATACCAATATATATACTAGACCCCAAAATAAAAGCTGTTTATCTGTTTTCTTTTCTTAAAGAAAAACACCCAAATCTGAAGAATGTTCTGGAGAAACACCGATCAGAAATGGTTGATTTCTGGTGACTTAAAAGTAATCTGTATGCGTCTTCGTCGCAACAGCAGTGTAATAAGTCCCAATCTGATCAGATTTTTCTAATGTAAATCCTTCGCATATATATAACACTCGAGTGTTCAATTAGAAAAAAACTGGATGTTCTAGATACGAAAGTCATCAACCCAAATTTGATAGATCCTGATAAAGCATTGCTATATATCACTTCACATTAAACTTGGTTTTGAAAAAAAGATGACAAACTTGGGAAAAGGGCCTGATATGGCTATAAAAAAGTTGTTTCAAAATCTTTGGGTAGTAAAAAAGGTCACAGTTACAAAAATATTATACAAGCAATACTAAATAGTTATAAGAAGTTATGATGTAATATGAGCCTGAAAGAACACTTCTTAAACTTGCATGTTGATTGCATGAAACCTCTATAATCGTCACTGTAGCAGAAATAATATTTGAGCGACATCTATGAATCACTAGAAAAATTAACAAAAATGGGACCTATATTACCACCAGTTATTGCCAACCTAATACTATACAAATAAAGCCAACATAACAAAAATTGATTCCATTTGAAAATAATAACAGCAGCACGAAATATAAAATATTTTATACTTCGTGAACAGCAGATTCGATAATTGCTGCAAGTACTTTACATATAATAAGATGTTGCCAAGTATCAAATAGATATATAATATTTAATAATTATATATGAAATTATATTCACATTGGATGATTTTTAAAGAATGTTTATAATATATATATACAGCATTGTGCATACGGAAACATTATATTATAATTATAATACTCCTTATCAATTGAGTATCTATATCTATACCCAATACTTATACCTACATATATATATATAGAGTTTAACCTAAATAATCACAAAATAGAGCTATACAATCTATTTATTTCTATTTATATTTTGAATAATTACAAGTCTTTTCTGTCTATTCTTATGACCCATAATTATGAATCTCGGCTTCCAAGTATAATAGATAATGAACTGTTGAAATAATTTAGGTATATAATCGAGAATAAGGAATCAAGTGAACTAGAACATTGTAACAAACAATTTTTATTTGGTTTAAAATTCATACATCTTAGATAAATAAAACGTCAAATCAATATTGCACATGATTGAAAAAAAGAATGCCTATTTGTATCTCAATTAGATAGCGCACTAGGTAGTTTTTTTTTTATTATTATAAATTCAGGTGCGATAAAATTGGATTCAGTCTCAATGCATTTTGTTCCATTAATCTATATTTATTATTATATTCAACTGATTATTGGAATTTTAATATTTACCTGAAACTATAGGTACCAGTGCGGACTAATTGAAGACACATATGTATATCAATTAAATGGACGTAATTTAGTATAAATATGTAGAAATATGCCAAGATTCTGTGGATGGCGGATTTATTATTATTAAATAATAATAATAGGATTATTAACAAAAATGAATGTAAATAAACAAAGAAATCGATGAATAAAAAATTATAAAACAATTAATTAGCAAGTGCTACCAGAAATTCTCTTTATATTCACATATTATCTATGTATTTCAATCGTCCATTTAAAAATGAGGCTAAATATATAAACAATTAAATAAAATCGTGTCAACAGACATTGACAACATTATAACAGAAATAGGTAATAGGATAAACAACATCTACCTATAATATTTTGGAGAAGATGTGCAGTGACACGGAAGCCAAGGGTTTATATCTAATTATACAAATATA
>JAZBGX010000107.1:27109-51070 GCA_037414775.1 Zonitis immaculata
AGCAGTGCGTCTCTCAGGTAGCACTCAAACACTGACGGACAGGAATATTTGGAGATACCGCAGGGAGAGTACGACGCGCACCACGCGAGAAAACTGTCGGTTTAGTCCCGGCACCAGGCCCCGTGCCAAGCTGAGATGATACGCTGATACCCGCGACCGGAGACAGTCGGTATTGGTCGATATGGCATCGTGACGTCATAACTGCCCCACCAATGTGGCCGTTGGTGGTATCTACGCTGCCAAGTCAGCTGGCGGGTTGTTAAGACGCGTGGGTCTGCTAACGTTGCGTCGGTTATGTCTTGTACATCATGATAATGATTATAATAATAATAATTCTTATTATTATTATAATGATGATAATAATGATTTATGAAGATAATCACATCTTTATTATCTCTTTAAAGTTTCGATATATTTAATCAACAAACTTTTGTCCTTAATCAATTGAATACCAAAACTTTCACTAAATGAAAGGGACTCAACAATCATAAAAGTAAGGGAGTAAATGCAATTGAGCAATTCGAAATATAATAAAAATTACATTATCTTTACAATACTACTTAACAAATAATATAACATAAAATTGGGAGTACCTAATTGGTAAACTATATATTTTTCCTAGATTACTCTATAACAGGAAATTATGAAAGAGTTTTTGAATACCAGACGTTTGGTTAAATTTCTTTGCAACAACAACACATGTGTTTCAACATGGAATCATTTATAATGTATATCAAATAAATAAATATACATATATATGGGGGAATGAATTTTGGCACAAACACATACACACATCTGTAAGCGAAAGTGTCCAATTGCAGCAATTTTAGCACGTGCCTAAGAACAAATCAATTCAAAATATGAATTTGAAATGGAAAATTTGTTTTAATTAATATTTATTTGCATTCATACAATTGGAATAGATTTAAAATTAATTACCCTTATATAATGTATTTAATTAGAAGAAGAAAGAATCGCTAAAATTTGAATCACTGTCCTTTAGGGATTAATAAAATGATCTTGGTGCCGGATTTCCGCTAAAAACAGTACGTTCACAGCTGTTAGACTTTTGCCTTAAACAACTAACTCCCCCAAATTAAAAGATGATGTTTCAGAATTGTTATTCGTTTTTCTCCATTTGGATGATAATGGTTAATAACATACAATATACATTATACATATAAAAAGACTACGTAAACATATTTGGATCATTTTAGACATTGTTTCTATGAGTTCTTGGAAATAACTGAAATTTTAGGTGTGTTTATGTGTATGTGTGTGAAAAATTGATCTATATAGTTTTGTGTAAATCGTATATGTAATATAATAGGAAAATTAAGCTTAGTTCCTTTTTAGCTGTTGCTATAAGTCCGGGATGCATCCCCGAACCCCGCTGCCGCAGCACAAGCCAATGCACGTGTTCTACAATCTCTACCGACCCCTCCACCCTGTAATAATCTTAACAGATCGTAGCTCGCCAACGCAGACTGGCAGGGTAAACAACAAACTTCAATTACAAATCGCACGTTTTCCACAGTACTTTTCCAAAATATATACCAACATAAGACCAATTTGACCCCGAACTAAATAACCAAATTTTATATTCCTATTTAGCTGATTATTATTCAAAGGTAATCAAAATAAATCAATCACACATATATTCAGTCCAATATGATTAAATAGAAACAAAAAATTTGTTTATATATTATTATATTATTTTATTGGAAAAAAAAAATTTCCGGATAAATTTTGACATTGTGCCAAATGTCTGGTTTGCGTTCAATTTTTTTCATCTTCTTCTCTTTTTTTTTTCTTACTCTTTCTCTCTTCCTTGTATATTTCCATGGAATGCCAGACGGTAAGAAGGGTGAGACGATAATATAGAGGAATTCATGCGTCTTTTGTAGCCGGGACAGTGTTGAGATGTTTGGAAAATTTGACTTGTGCACGACGCCAGCTAGTAGCAAATCGAAGCAAAAAAGCAATCGTGTGAGGGGCCGTGAGCTAAAGATAGCTTTGGGCACGTGTGCAAGTCGTTGATTATACTTCCATATAGAATAATATATGTTGTATATAGAGTATATGCCTGTTATATATATATAGGAATATTGGGAGGTCCGGGGTAAGCGTACGTCCCGACGGTCGTCGTTTTCAAGTTGACTCATGATGTATGCCATGACTGATGTTGCTATAACAATCATCAACTTTCTAAATATTATTTATAAATCTTTTTTCATAAAATATCTATATTGAAATACAGCGAGGCAATAATGGCTTCTCTATTTTTCTATTATATTTATTATATTTCGTATTAGTTGATAAAATGAAAAAAATATACATATTGATATAAGGTAGATGTTTGATTGGATAGTATAAACGTGATAGACAGTCGTTCGAGACACACAATTAGTGATGAATACTATTGTTGCTCCTTCCATTATAGAAACAAAAAGTAGAAATCTATTTCTCAGTTTTCATAAATATTTATTGTACAATGATGATATATGATAATTGATAATAAATATAATTGTCAGATTTTAGTAGCCGGTACATTACAAGCATTTTTTATAATCAATCTTATCAAATTGTTAAAAGACTAATAATAATAATATCACTATTATTATTTTTATTAATTCATTTTTTCTATTTTCAATTATGATTATGAATATTATGATACATGAAATATTTCGGTTAATCACCTCAGTCAGAGTATAATCCGACATAAAACCATATGTTCCTGGTAAAAAGATGTACTACGTAGATAACGGGAGCAGGAACACCCGGCCTCCTATGTGTGATGCAGCTACCGCGCACAGCAGATTGATGGAAGCGCACACGGACCCCTTCTCAAGTGCCGGATACCTTTTAAGGCGCGATGAAACTGCCAAGTGCGTCGGATAGCTCCGTTCGCCCCACCGCATACCGCATCGGGACGTCAAAAACTTTACTACATAGTTAAGTTAGTTATAATGTTTTCATGATAAAAAAGAAATATATATATATATATATATTTTTTTTTTTCAATACATGATAACAATTAAGGATGAGTGAGCGGTTTTTTTTTCTTGGATCCCAGCCAAAAACAATTGGGGTTTCTAGCTATCAAAACGCAATTTGGACGCAAACAAAAACAATCAATTATAAATATGCTTATTCAATACGAATAAGACTTGAAATATTTCTTTATTGCAAATCAATAAATTAACCCTATAAGCATATTTTTTTTGTGAAGAAACAAACGTAGAAAAAAAATTGTCATCCTCACTATATCTGTCTTATATATTCCATCTCAAATACTTTAATAAAAGCGAAATTTGAAAAGAAATTTCCATATTATTTTTTCGGGAATTTATCTGAATTACAAACGATTTTAACAGAAACGATGAAATACGAACAAAACAAGGAAAAAACAACAACATTACAATATATTTACGCTCACAAATACAGGACTTTCAAATGAATCATCCTGGATATGTGGCAATATGCCAAAAGTTACAACGCATATTATATAGCAGATCGAATCGAAGTCCTATGTATTAGGTATACTTTTATACATATGTACATTTTTGAAAGAGAATGCAAACAATTGGTGCGATTTATAATAATCAAGTTATTATCATCAGTCATTAAATGACGACCTATTGTATAAAATTTTCAATTTCAGTTAATATTAATTCATAGTTCTTACATATAGTTATGTATGGTACAATGTACATATATGGCTGGATTAAGTACTTGTAGGTACCTGACTTGTATTTGAGTAACATCGAAACGAATTTCTCTATTGTATAAAGATTATTATTATTATTTAAAAAAAAAATAATAATTAATAATAAATAAATATCAATTATTTTTCTTGAGGAATTAGACAATTTTAGATTTATAAGTTAAAGAAAAAGTGAATGATCGGGTGAATGCACCCGTTTCTATTTTCGGTTTTACAAAGACCGATTTATTGGTGACAACGGCCACATTCATGCGCTAAAATTTATTTGTAAACAACAGAAGACTTGAAGAAATTTTGAATTTATTTTTTCATTTTTTTATTATTAGAATAAAATTTAATAGAAACGAAGACAATAATATTTCTTTATTATCGTTAGTCGGAAAACCTTGGACTGTTTTTGAAGGAATATAAGTATTTTATAAGGAGAAAAGAAATCACTATAACAAATCGTAATTAACAAATAAAAGGCAATGACGTCAAAGCGTCGTTCGCGTGTACAAATAATAAATGGGAATAAAAGAATTAGATGTCAAGAGGAAATGCGAAATTCTAACAATTCATAATACACATATACATACATAATCTTGATCAGGTAAAAACATTTTGTGATAAAATTAACTATAAAATCTATCAGTTATTTGTACATTTTGCCTCTTCTAAATTCTTCAACGAATCTTTTCTAATGTTGCGAGGATCACTTGTTGTATTTAATTTACATTGTTAAACAAAGCATATGTTTATTATTGGTATTACCTATTGTTGATAAAACTGAACTACAGGCACACAAAGGAAATTTTCTATTATTATTTATTATACATATATAGATATATTCTCATGATTTGATAATCGATATCCCTTGTAAATTCAAAGTTATTTTAACCCTTTTTCCTATATTTTGAATAATTAAAACGGCTGTTTATCCTCACAATCCAACTGACGTGGGTCAATTATTTCGGAGTTTATTAAAATATTTAAATATAAAATACTAGCAATTTCACTATTCAAAAATCTAAATATTCAATCATATATAATAGATTATAAATGCGGAATAAAATACGTAAAAATAACCCCACATGATTTTTAATATGCTTTTCTTTTTCGGGAGGGGGGATGATTAATTCAAAAGTAATAATTATAAATATTCAATGTTTTCTGGAATGCATGAAATAATTGTTGTTATTGATTAATCAGATGCTAGCTCCATTATCATTGATAAGAGATTTTGATTCAATTATAAAACCTTATCAATATTCTTCTATTTAAAATGGTTTTTATTATTCGGTTTGTTCATCCAACAGATATTATGAAATAATTAAACTCTTCATTTTATTTTAATTTTTTTTTTTTTTTTCATAGAAATATGTGAATACAGATGCAGCATCACAGCACCTTGATGTCTTTTGTATATCAAGAAGATAATTTTGGAGGAAGTAATTAAATGACTAACGTAAGGCTAAATTTCAAACACACATATCGCCCACCCTACCCTATATACTATCTATACGTATAGTTCCCCTTTCAGACTTATAAGTCAGACACACATATGTGCATCCTCAATAATTTCCGTTAATTGACACTTTTCATATGTATAACTACTATATATATATATATATATATATATACATGATAATGGCAAAATTTAAATTAAATGCCTTTACACATATATACTTATGTATGTATTGAAAAAAATATTTAATTGAAAATTCAAAGAAATGACGAAGAAAATATAAAACGACAACAAGCATAGTTTTTTTTTTCCATCCAAGATAAATATTTGTATCATATTTAAATGAAAGTAATGTTGATATATGATATGACCTTTAATACACATTTAAATCGAAAAATTGTCAGTATTTGCATGATAAAAAGTTCACATTTAACATTTAAATGATAAACTTGGAAATATTCAAGAATTGGCCATGTATTTACTTACTTATACTTACTTACTTACTATTGTAAACTTATGTACCTCATAATAGTTACTACCTATATTGGTTTTTTCTTTGCAATCTTTAATTATTACTTATACTGATTGTGAGAAAAAAAGAGAAGAAAGCGTAAGAATAAAAATAAAAGTAGGCCTGCTTATCTTGTAAATAAACAAATGATGTTGATACCTACTCCTACTCCTACTCCTACTACTACTACTACCACAAAATAATTAAAATTTTTGCTCAACAAAAAATTAATTATCTAGGTATTCATTGTTAGTTGAAATTTTGCCAGTTGAAAATGTAAACCTTGTAAAATAAGTGACAAAAATATGAATTATTTTATTTTATCAACAAGATTAATGTTGATGAAATTTGGAACAAACTGAATTGATCGATTATACTAAATATTGCACAGTATACTCGTAAAGCAGTTTGGGTAATCCTATATAACACGAATGTTCAACTGATTTACCATTTGTTATCTTATTGTCACAATTTGCATTGTGTTTAAATTTGTCATATCACTATTATTATTGTTTTAAGCATTCAAATGAAAATTGATCTCTACATATATACATATATGATAACGATAAGGTATTTTATACAACATATCTTAATATTTTAAGGTATATATTCATCAACACATATAGCATATAGTATATATATATATACACATATAGATATATAATATATATATATATATATATACAAACATTTTTTTAAGACAGTCGTTCGCAATGATGTGTAACATCAAGCTGCAAGTTTTGCATTTACCGTCTTGAAGAACGGTAGTTAGGTTGTATCAGGATGGAGGAACTCAACAAAATCTCCCATGGTTTAGTTAGAAACATATTAATTGATATATTTATAATATATTCTTCACATCTCACTTATGAACACTTAAAGAGACACCCACAAATAGCACCAAGGGAGGTTTTCTTGTTAATTCCCGTCCATAGGTTGGATGCGACCCGTCGAAGTAAATTTCCGACGGGCCGCTTCAAGTATCTGATGCCCACTAAACCATAAGTTCGAAGCTTCTCATCCAGAATATAAAAGCAACGCTCAAAATACAAATTTTATTTCAGTACTGCTATAGCACAACTTTTTGAGTATTTTTGACCTGTCTAAGTTGCACACAGCATTGCCTGAACAATTTTTAATGTTAATTATAGACATAAACAAACAGAAATATCTATCTATACATAGATTCGCTATAGGTTGCTTATATTATACACACATTCAACAAACCCACTATTACTACTACTAATACTATCATTACTACTATTACTACTACTACTACTACTATTTAGTGTTATTGTTATTACACCTCAATGGAGACTCTAAATTTGAATACTTATATGTGTAACCAAACAAATCGAATGTCTAGTGACATTTAGTCAAAAATTGTGCCTTGGAAATCACGTGGAAAAACATTTAACCATATAACTAGGTATAGAAATTATCAATAATTTTTTTGTTTCTCTTATAAATATTATATTGGTCTTGATAGACTTTACATAATTATTATCCAAAAAATTCATAATTACCAAGAGATATTTATTGAAGTTCAAAATATTCGGTTAAATAATCAACAATTAATAATTAACACATAAGTATAAAGCAATGATAGAAAATTAGGGGTTGGTAATTACTGATTATACATATATTAATTATCCCTTATTATTATTTTTTTTTTTTATATATTCGATTATCGGTGAATGGCTTTTCACAACAAATATTCTTATAATTGATAACCTCGAATAATCGTAATTATTCGATAATGACCAAATCTCTTTTATTATTGAAAATTAAAATAATTTCTCCTAAATGATGATAATTTTCCATATTTCCCAATCAGCTACATGAACTAATTCAACACTAAAATAGTCCTCAGATGACACAGTTTAAATCATCAAACGGCTTTTTAATTTTTTCAATTGAAACACCCAGAAAATAGAAGAAGAAAAAAGACTGCACCAACAACATCAACAATAATAACTAAAATAAAAATTCTTAATTAATTAAGAGAAAAATTGATCAATAGCTGGGAGACGATAGAAATAATTCGTCATAAATAATTCTTCAATACAATGAAAATAAAGTCAAACATTTATCATAACTAGTAAACATTTAAGGTCAATGGTGTCGAGTTTTTCTCTGTTTTTTCCTGATACATATCATAAATTGCGATGCTATTAACAGTAAGTACAATTCCTAATATAGTAATAAGAATTTATATTTAGCAATATTAATTTTATTAATCAATTATCAAATTTTCTATTATTTTATTTATAGAATTATAGAACGATAATTATCCAGAATGATAACATAGACCTTTATATCATAATAATAACAATGAGATAATTTGAAAGAAATTTAGTCAGCCAATTAGCTACCTGATTACAATAATCGATTGGAATTTTCATTTTCTATCAACATCATTCTAATATACATACATATGGATTATGATACAGGAGCACATCATAAGTATCTATTTAATGGGCGGTTCGTTGAATTGCAATTAAGAAATTTTAATAAAACTTGTAAGCAAATAAATAAATAGAAATTAAATATAAATTTCCCGATTGAATTATTTATCAATTATTTCCACATTGTTAAACTATAAGTATGTACTTACAATTTAATAGTAATATCAATTTGTTTGATTGTGAGATGTGCGTGTTATCTGTAACGAAACAAAGTAACAAAAAATTAAATAATAAAACTGAAAAATTATTTGAAAGCAACAAACAGTGATTATTCAAAATAAAACAAAATACTTATTAGAAATTCTAATTGACGTTTGAAAAAAAAATCTTTATATTTTATAGCGAATAGTTTCCATTCATTCAAAATATTGTTATAATCAAATTTAATTGTTTTCTAAGCGTATGAGATATACAGTCAGTTACCAAAAGTGGTGCGTCATTTTAAGGTTCAAATTCGTTTATCGTCAGTATTAAATAAGCCAATTTAGAATTGTTTTACAATAATAATTTATTTTTTCAACATCGCCAATTGCAAATAAATACAAAAAAAACAAAAGATATTGTCATCGATCAGAATTTGCAATTGTAATTTTGTCTTCTATTTCTCATATTATTCCATTGATTATGATATTATGAAAATTGATATTTTTCCAAATAATAATAATAATAATGATTATTGTTATCATCATTCACAATAATTTTTTATGTAGTTCAAAAGTTAATCCCGTTTTATTTCAAAATTTTCGAAAATCGAGATAGACGCTCGATTTTTAATTGGAAAAAAACATTTTCCTGAAAATTGCAGCTCTCGAACCCAACTATATAGTTACGTCATGATTCGAAAAAGCTCTTTTTCACTAATCATTGTATTATATCTATTCTACTGAATTTTTTTTTTTCTAAGAGCTCAGTCAAGAGGAGACTTTCGAATTTTTTTCTTATGATTTTTTATTAATCTTTTAAAAAAATGGAGAAAACTTTATTGTGGCGACATCCTTGAATAGTAAATAATAATATCATTTACGAATTTTTCACCAAAAACGCCCGGTTTGTACATATTTATTGGACAAATTTCTAACTTGATTCACATTTAGTGGAGCATAATCAAGAAAAATAAAAACGACTTGTTTCATTTGCATATTTTTTTCTCTAGGTCAATAATAGTGCAAACCTAATCAAAAAAATACTCCACAGGTTGTATTTGTGTGTTAAAGAAATAATAAAAGTAGACGTTATCTTCTATTTCGCTGACGTCGGTCAAGAGACAAGTTTATTTATTCATCATTATCATTACTCATTCTCATTAACATTACGGCACAAACTCATTCATCTCAACCAAAAGCTGAGAATTTTCTGGCAAATAGGGTGAATGAAAAATCACAAAATTTTCGAACAAAAACGATACGTCCGTATTGCTACAGCTGTGATAACATACTCTACAAGTAATGGTGAATACCTAAAATTTGAAGAAAATATGGACGAAAAATTTTTTTTTTATTTTATGTTCTCTTTAATTGATCAGTGTAGAGATTTTACCATAATTTTAGAACAAAACAAAAACAAAAAAGTGCTCTAAATTAATTTTCGAATTTGTTTTATCATATTCTAGAAAATTTCAATCATGTTTTCTATTTCTAAAACTTTAATAATATTTTTCTATTTTGCGTCTATAATAGCGTTGTTAAGGTAACAAAAGGAGTGCTTTAATGAAAAAGGAGTGCTTTAATGGATATTAAAGCACTCCTTTCAATTTCAAAGGGCCAATTTTTATCAAATAAGGGTGCAAAATAGAAAAAATAGTATAAAAAACTCGTTTCAAAAGACAATTCCTGCAGTCGCCCATTGAAAATCTCGCGCTGCGCGCTCGTTTTTTAAACTTGATCTCGTGCAGGAATTGTCATTTTTTGAAACTTGTTTTTTAATGTACTTTTTTTTTTGCCTAGAATCATTTCCAGGTATTTTCTTAAAAGACCGCAGGATAATCATAAGCCAGTCTTGCGTAGTAGGCGTGGCCATAAAATATAATAACAAAAGCAGCAGCAAGCGATTTTTGTTCGAAACTGACGCACCACTTTTGGTCACTGACTGTACATTACATAATAGATAGATAGATAGTAGATCATAATTTAAATTTTTACAGTTTGTTCCATATCATAGGTTCTTTTATCACCATTTCCTTTTTTTCTAGTATCATATACAATATGATTGTGATGAAAATTTAAGGAATTTTATTGTCGGTTCAATAAATTATACATTAAGAATATAGCAGGATAAGTATGGATCAGATGCACTTTGGGAAAGTTGGTGTCATATTTTTACTTTTATATTACTACATTAAGAAATTTTTTCCCAAATTATTACACTAGGACACCTGCTAGTTTTTCCAAAAAAACTTCAAAAACAAATTTTGTATGCTTTTTTATATGAGCCATTGAACAAGATTTTTTTTCTTCAACTTTTTGGAAAAGCCAGCAGGTGCCCAGGTGTATGTAATAACTTGAGAAAAAAATTCTAATAGTAAGGTAATTTTAAGGTAAAAATATCAAATCAACTTTTCCGATGGCCTTACAACTAACGCTCATCCTTCTGTTAACTGAGAGGGTTAACATATTATTTTGAAAATTTATTGAAATATAGAACAAAATTATTCTCATTTAATTTCTTTTACCATCACACGATAATTAATAACAAATATAAATGATAAGTTATAATGAAATAACCTTTTTCTTCGTCTAGTTGGAAAATAGTTATAAATAGGAAACTAATGTTTCGTGACTTATATTTACTTGTAATAAAGTTTATCATGTAAGTAGATTTTTTTCCCTTTATATTTCATTACAAATATCAATAATTAGGTAGGTACATAGCTAGCTAGCTGCTACATGTAACATATTCTTCACAACTCTTTCCATACTATTTATAAACTAGTTTAGACACAACAATTTTAAATAAATTGACATTCATGATAATTATGAATACATAGGTATAATAATAATAATAATAATTATCATTATCATTATTAACAACATCATCATTATCATCATAGCTATCAGCATTGCTATTTTATTTATTTCAATTGCAACATTGAGTTTTTTCAATTTTTTTTTTTTTAAACAAGAGTGAAACTTTTTTCAATTATTTAAAAACAAAATATGAAATATGTATGTTGATGTCAATAAATACTGTATGGGTAGTAATAGTAATAAGCAACAATGTTTTACGATAGTTTACATGTCATATATATACGTACAGTACAAAGGCAAAATACACTATTAAAGACTCAAACTGTGATGACATCTAAAGTATATTTTGTTTTTAAAACTGTTTTTCTATAGCGATTGGGGAAAATACGGAAAATTGTTTAAAGAAATTAATTTCACTCTCAACATCAAAAGCCTAACAGAAAAGATAAAATCATTTTTGTCTTTAAATAAATAAATGAATTTCAGATTATCATTGTTAATATACATATACATATAAGTAGTATTAATGATGATAAGAAAACGCTAAGATCGTCATAATAACGACAATATCGGCCATGACCAGAACCATCGTTGGAGTTTACGCAATTGCAATCAATAGGTAGTTGAGTGACGCACATAGAGGGCGGCGGCGATGTCCTCCATCCCCTTATGAAGGACACGTGGAGACGCACGTGCATTCAACCCTCAGAACTCATTCACAGATTCTGAAGATTTGAACTAATAAGCTTGTTCAGTTTACTCAATAATTTTTTTAGGTATTATATAAATAAGCATCAAAATAATTAATATAAATAATAAATGAATATAGACAATATACAATATAGACATACATATGTATGTGTTATCAATATCAACATATACTATAAATATTGTATGTTTGTCTTATGCAATTCCATATCATCCATAACTGTAGTTTAAGATGATTATTGTCTCGTTTTGATTTGAATATAATTGTTCTTAATAGTTGGTTAAAACGATCGATTTTGTAGTAGCCAGCTGGCATAAATTCAATGTCATGCCAAGGTTCAACCTTTAAAATCTTGCCATAAACCAAAGGTATTTATTATAAGTAAACATCAACATGCAAAAAAACATTAAGACCTTCCATACATACCACTTATTCTAACCGGGTTATCTATTTATAATTCTTTTTATATTAAAAATAATGATAATAAGGCCCATTTGAAAAACTTCGCTATACATTTACCATATAATGTAAGTTGTATAGAATAAATTAAAATTAACACTTCCAGCTAACAAGTTTAGTTTATTAATTGTTTGTGTTTTCTTTTTGTTTATTTATTTGATATTAGAAGTGTTCCAGAAAATGGGAAATTTTACAAGCTCAAAATAAATCGTGGAAAATACAGATTACGCCTAGATCAGGTCAGATACAATGTTTTTGCAACATCGAATTTCGAAACAACATTAGTAAAATTTAATTACGTTGAAAAAATATTGTATTCCACTTATCCAGTAAATGCATAAGTCAGTTACGTGTTTATTTATTGAAACAATTTTCATATTGTAAAAAAATTCAACAATAATAACAATTTTTAAGAAAATTTTCATCAAAAATAATAGAGATTAGAATAATACAAGTAATTATAAAGAAAGAACAAAATATACAGAAGAATGAGCTTCTGGAGCTAGTCGCTTTGATCAATGAATATCACATAAATTTAATCCTATCGTTTTATGAAATAATTCGAATAATTAAGTATGTTTAAGGAAAACTGTAGACGAGAATTTCAATGTTCCTCTATAATATAATATTAATTTATTGTTTGAGAAAGTTATACATACAAGTGGTCCATCAGAGGCTTTCCTGGTCATGTAACTCTGGCTCTAATGGGTGCAAAACAAAAATCGGACTCGACGATCTAAAGTGTGATATTCATAAAACATTTTGACGTTGAAACGATTTCCCAAACTTTAGATTTTCGAGTGCATTTTTTTTTTCCTCCACTAGAACTAGAGTTCCTACAAGACCAGAAAAGCCTCTGTCAGACCAGCCTGTATATCCTATCCTTAAAAGTGGACGATTAGATATGATAGTTCTTGTTAATTTAAAGAAGACATATCTTACAAATTATATCCAATTTGTTTGAATGAAATTGAACTGTTTTTTATTGATGGATAGATATTGTATTGTAATTCTGTCATATAAATATGAATTTTCTCAAAATTCCATCACTTTGAAATATCATCCAAAAATTGAATTGTAACCTTAAAAAACTATAAATTATCAAATTTATATCTCGATTAATAGCTTCTATCAATAAACAATCAAATTTATAATTTCCAAATGAAAAAAATTTATTATGTATTTTGTAACAAAAAAATTGTTATTGTAGTTATTGTAATACTTATGTAATTGATTAAATTTAATTCACTTATAAATTTAGAATCTGACTGAATTTTCATTGCATATTTAGAATCAATTATGTTTTGGAATAATTACATATAATAAACATGGAGAAAATACCTATATTTTTAAAAAGAAAGAGATAGATAGATAATAGAATAGTAGTATGTTGTACATAAAGTCTATTTATGAATGGTAATTATTTCAATATCTCTATCTATCTATTTATACCAACTGTCAATTTTTTGAAAAAAAAATCCTCTTCAATAACAAAAATAAATACAATTAAACCAAAATTCCATTATTATTAATAATTAATATCCCATTTTTATTTAATGGAACCGTTTGACAAAAATATGGTTATTGATAACATTCAAATAAGGTTATCAATATTTGAATTATCAATTTTAAACGATCTTCATGATGAAAAAGAATTACTTATATTGTATGATAATAACATTAATAATAATAATCATCATCATCACTTTTATTCCACTGGAAATTTATTAGAAATATAAAACAGATTGAATCAAAGCAACAAAATTATTTAGATAATTCGAATTTCTTGTAGTGTCGAATTATAAAATTATTATTAGCGATAAAAGTAGAATAAAATTAATATAACCTATACAGGTTGTTTCAAAAGGCATAGACAATAGATAAGGAATTCTGAGATGAAAAGTCTGCATCCTTAATTAGTTATCAATAAATTCAAAAAGACAATGAGGAGCACACTTGAGAAATAGGAAAGTTACTCATATCGGGTTGGTGGAGAGGTAATCAGGATCAATTCAGCTAAAGCCTGTAGATATATTTATTTCATTGTCTACTTTAATTGATCAATAATTACTTGTTAAATTGAAGAAGACAATGAAAGAAATATACATACAACCTTGTGCATCAGAACGCTAGGGGAATTTTCATCTCCTATCCACCTCTTTTTTAATGTCTATTCCTTTTAAAACAAACTGTATACCAACAAATGCATTTATCTCCATTATGTATACAAAATTTAGTATTTTAAATTTCAAAACTTAAAATTCTACATACGTTTAACATATAATAAGTCACGTGACATAATATATTTAATTAGTTTTATATTATTAATAGAAACAATGAAAATGTTTGTTTCCTTTATTTATGTTTAAACCAAATACAGTCGAACTTGGTTATAGCGTACTTGGTTATTACGTATTTCCTGTTATAGCGTATTGTTTGACTTGGAACGGCCAAATCTCCATAAACACAATGTATTTCAAACTTTATTATATTATAACGTACTTAGAACTCGGCTATAACGTATAATTTTTTTCTGCATTCAAGAAATTTTTTTTTGATTTCAAATAAATTTATGACTTTATTATCAAAGCAGGTAAAAAGATTATTTGAAAAAACCGGATGCAAATTTTAGAAATCTCTCCAAAATTCCCGGAGGATTAATTTAATCACGGAATAACAACAATTAATAAATTAATCCTCCTACAATTTGGAGGGAAATTTCCAAAAATTTGTATTTTGGGTTATTTTGCGTCAGTTTTGAGTTTGCAGCCAAACAAACAAAATGTCTGTGAAACGTAAAGATCTCTCTCTAGGAACGAAAAAAATAGTGATTGATCTCATCGCAAGAGGTGGCGAATAAATCGAAGCATGTAAAATCTTTGATTTAGTATTATTTCATTACTGATAAAAATGTTATTCCCCAACTCGGGTATAACGTAAACTTGGTTATAACGTAGATTTTCTTACGGTCCCGACGAATACGTTATAACCGAGTTCGACTGTAAAATGAAGCGAAAGCAAAATACAAACAAAAAATTCAAAGAACAAATGTAAATACATATGAATATACCGAAGGTCCCACTCATCTGTAATCGGTCCATAACTTTTTTTCTATTCGATATATTGAAATGTCGCTTTCGCCATCCGGCAGGCGTAATTATACTGCACATCCTAATAATATTTGCATTGTATACAAGTTGTCCCAAATTAGTGTAATGACACAAAGTAATTTTTTTTTTAAATAGAATGCCATATATATTTATACATAATTGAATTTATGGTGGAAAAATAATGAGACTTTGTATGAATTGTTATGGGTCTATCTTTTTCTGCTCGGGCAATTTTCAACTTTTTTATAAGAAAAATAGCAATATTTGAAAAATCACTACGAGGTAACTCATTGAGACTTTGCAACAAACTTATCACAGAAAATTTCAGAATCACTTGTAGTTTCAGTAGGTATATGATTATTGATACAAGTGAATAATTACTTGCAGGATGTACTTGAACGTAAGAAGTTGAATAACTCATTTTTTTCAAATGGAATGCCCTATAAGTGACCACAGATGTGGTATATATAAAGATAAAGTACTATTATTTTCTTCATGTAGAATTCAATAATGTACTGATAAATATAGCATTCTATTTAAAAAAAAAAACATAACTTTGGTTCATTACACTAATTTGGGACAGCCTGTATACAATGCAAATATTTTTAGGATGTGCAGTATTATTAATCCTGTGGGTTGGCGAAAGCGACATTTCAATATATCGAATAGAAAAAAAGTTATCGACCGATTACAGATGACTGGGACACGCGGTATGTATGTGTAATGTATATTTTAACCAATTTTTTGAGAATACGTATTTAGGAAAATTAGGGCTATAGGTACTGTAATGATAGTAATGAATAATACATACATGGTGTAACAAAAAATTATGGATTAGAGTCACGGAGAGTTTTAATTGGAAAACTGTGGTAAAATGTAATAAATTATCACTGACGATTTTCTATTGCTGCGGTAGTAAACAATTTGAGACGATTTTGAAACTAGAAATTGTGGCAAAATGTAAACAAATTCAATAATTACAATAATATACAAACGAAAAATTAATTACAAACATATATTATGAGAAGTACAACATATAAATTATTCTATTGTATTGTATTGTATTGTAGGGGAATATCGAAACAAGTTAAATAAATATTTTAGTATAATGGCTAATTGTGATTATGAAGCCACATTGATTGGATAAAAGCTTCCAAGTATTCATTTTAAATAGACTTTATAGTAATTAACTACATATATAATAATCAATGTTTTATTATTACCATTGGAACAGCAAAATAAACTTTAAGTGGTATTTTCACCTCGTTAAATAATTTGAAAAATCTCTATCTTTATTTTATAAAAGGGTAGTCCTATTCTTTGCATCATACTAACAAAAGATTTTTATCGAAATCGCAATTAAGAACTTGTCATATATGTTTTACGCGACTTCTACTTTTTCCATATAATTGTCAATGAGCAAATGAATAAATGAAATATTATTTAAAGTAAAATTTATACATATACTATATAACTATTAACTATTAACTAGGAAGGTAGTTAATTAAGTTCTTATTATGAATATGTCAAAAATCATTGTTTTACCTTGTTCCAAGTTTCTTCGAGTGGATTACATCGATTTTAATTAATTTATTCCAAAATAATAATAATGATAAACCATAAACATTACATATAATAACAAACTATAAATAATGTAAATGATAATTATCTAATAAACAATAAACAGTAATTGTGAGTATATGAAACAATTAGAAAGTAAACTGAAACACTGAAATAGTATATGTATATACTATAATGTTATAATATACATACATATATAATCATTCATATAATTAAAAGAGGGGTGGGGGCCCACAATTACAGTAATTTATTAGAAAGAAAAAAAAACAACGAAAATCCTCCCTATTTCACACTAGAAATATTATACAGGTGGTCCAACAGAGGCTTTCCTGATCTTGTAATTCTGACTCTAGTGGGAGCAAAAAGAAAACGGACTTGATGATTAGAGAATATTTTGACGTTAAAACGATTTCCCAAACTTTAGATGTTCGAGTGCATTTTTTTTCCCTCCACTAGAACCAGCGTTCCTACAAGACCAGGAAAGCCTCTGGCGGACCATCCTGTATATGTACAGAGTTCTACAAATTGGATGGTATTGTAGTTTAAACAGGAAAACCTATATCCAGACCAGATAGAGAAAAACTAACACATAGGATCGATTTTTGATAATTTTTGAATGGTACAGCAAACCGCGTCACAATATCTTTGATGGTAACAAAAATACAGAGGGTGTTTTTCGAATTTCCATCATTTCGAAAAGTGCTTGCAACTTATTCATTTGTGGAAATAATTTGATTATATATGGAGACAATGGCCTATTAAATGATTTTGAAGTTGATCATAGAAGTCAAAAGTAAAAGTAGAGCTATTTGTATTTCATTTATATCGAAAATAACAAAATTTTAATAAAATTGGAGTTAAATATAAGCAAATTTACATAATATGGTAAATTTAATAATTTTGTTGTTGTCGCTGCTGATGTTTTCATTATTGTTGTTGATCTATCCGTTTCACCTACCCTAAGTGCAAGGCACTTTTAGATATAGATGTGTGCACACATGCCTTCACATATACATCGTAAATGTCCCCTACTGTCCGTGCCACAGCTGTGTACTAAACACGTGGCATGCCACGAGCCAAAGACCCCCTCTCTCAAAAAAAAAACCAAAAAAAAAAAACAACAGAAAATATATAACAAGTAAATTATTTTCAACATATACCAAACTATATAACTAACCAACTAATAACTACACCTATGTATAAATAACGTATTTCATTCAAAATTCAAATTCCAATTATAGAAATAAATCGACTGTTTGTTTATTCAATATATATTTTATAATATTCAACTACAAAATAATATTAATTTTCCACAATTCCCAAAAAGCAATTGAAAACGTTTTAACGCCTAAATGTTCTCCAGATATCACTAGGGCCGGAATTACAGAACAGGAAAGTCTGAGGGGGTCCAGCCTGTATAATGACTCAGAAATTTTTTTATCTTTCGAATTTTTCAAATTTTATTAACGATCATAGAAAGAACATGCCAGAAAGGCTCTCTTGCTATAAAGTCGGTAAAATCAACCGTTTTCGATTAAAATGCGTACAAAATGAAGCACTAATTCTTGAAATTGTGTTCAATGCAGCATAAACAAAACATGCCTTGAATGTGAATATGGAAAACAAATAAATTTTTTTTTCGCTACCAAAACACGCTTTGTTTATGCTGTATTGAACAAAACTTAACAAACAGTGCTCAACTTTAGATGCAATTTACTCAAAAACGGTTGAGCCAGATGTCATAGGTCCATTTTTCATTAAATTTTGTGTGTTAATACAATTTATCAACAAAAACAAATGTACAAAATTTGAAGACAGCCACTTCCATACGAAAGTAGTTCTTGACAAAAGTGCTTTAGATAAAAAGGAAATCTGGAATACTGTGTTTCCGAAAAAGTGTTACCACAGACTTGTCCCATTATTGTTGGGTGTATAATCATCATTTGCATAATCTTCGGACAGCCTGTATAATGTATTAAAATATCAATTTTATATCGAATTACTACAAAATTTTATTCCTCAAAGATACCTATTATCATTGTAATTTCTTGAAAAAAAAACACGCACGTTAACAGAGCGTAGGCACAATCACAAATAGTTTGAATTCAACAATGTTTGTTGAAAAATTATATTTGATTATTTTGAGGCAAGCTGGCCGTGATTGACTATAGCTATATACAGAGTGGGCCATTTAAAATTTTCAAAATAAAAAGGCAATAAATAAAAAACGGCTTAATATTTTTTAATGCCTCTTTTGTTTATTTGAAAGTACATTCCTTCCGGTTATTTGTGGAATATGATATCGTTTGAATGACCTCCGCGGCTTGCCTCACAAATACACCATACGATCAGTCCACAATCACCCCACCCCACAAATAGTAATCCAACGGTGTTAAATCGCAACTACGAGGCGGCCAACTCATACATCTCCAAAACGACTGATTACACGATTTTCAAATCGGGTGTGTAATAAATCGATGGTTTGACGGTTTGTGTGGCACGGAGCGCCGTCTTGTTGCAACCAAATATCGTCCATGTTGATCTGTTCGAGTTTTGAAAACAAAAAATCGGTTAACATGGCCCGATAACGGCCACTATTCACTGTAACAGCGGCACTAGCATCATTTTCGAAAAAAAATGGCCCAATGATACCACCCGACCATAATCCGCACCAAACAGTCACTCGTTCGGGGTGCATTGGCTTCTCAACTCTATCACGTGCGGGTTTTCACTGCCCCAAATACGACAATTTTGTTTGTTAACATAACCATCAAGGTGGAAATGCGCTTCGTGTGAAAAGATGATTTTTCGGTAAAATTGAGGATTTTTGTTTAGAGACTCTTTGGCCCATTTGGCGAACTGAAAACGCATCGGATGATTTTCCGGTGTCAATTCCTGGCACAATTGCACTTTATACGCTTTTGAACCGAGGTCTTTATGTAAAATTCTCCTCAAAGGGGTGCGAGGAATGGCCAATTCTTGAGAGCGATGGCGAGTTGATGTTCCAGGAGACTCACGCACATTCGCGGCCACAGTTTGGATGTTTTCGGGTATACGGACTGTTGCTGGGCGTGTTGATTTATCAATAAGCAGTCCAGTTACTTTTTACACAAAATAACCCGCATATTGACTGGATGGTGTTTTTCCCCCATCCTGTATATACAGTATGGAAAATAAGTTATACACATAAATTCAATAATTCCGTTACGATTAGTCTTTTGAAAAGAGAGTCGAAGAGGTATACCGATTTTGACCTCAACAAATATTTTGAGTCTATTTTCAGTTTCTTGTGTCATTGATTTCTTATGGTAAGAGGTCATCGACATCTTTTTTTTTTAATAGCAACCTATATTTTTTTGTTGAATTTGATAGTACTTTTCATGCCCTCTTCAGCCATATAAAATGTTCTATATGTTACACTTGGAAAAAAAACCTGGAAAAACAGTCTCAAATTTCGAACATTACCACTTGCAAGGAGGCTTAAGCCGTTAGTATTGCCCATACACTCTCCACTATAAGTATTCTATACTAACTTTGAATTTATCACTCGAATTTTCAAATTTTTTTTAGTTTCGAAATAGAAATGAAAATGCTCTCGATAACTTTTAAAATTTAATGAATTTTCATACTTATTACTGAATTTATGCATTACTATGGTTCCCATATAAAAAAAATACAAGTTGATTTCTGGAGAAATGAACCCCTCTAGAAAAAATCTAAATAAACCACTGAATTGTGCTTGAAAAAGTGCATGGAGAACGTTTCAACAGAATCTAATTATTTTGAGAAATAAAGAAGTTATGGGCACATTTCGAAACGATGAAAATTTGAAAAACGCCCTGCATCTTCGTTACCATCAAAGATATCGTGATGCGATTTGCACCATTCAAAGTTTCTCAAAAATCGATCCCGTAACACCTTAAGCGATTTCTCTCTATCTGGTCTGGATACAGACTTTTCCTGTTAAAATCATCCAATTTGCAGCACCCTATTACATTAGAAAACAAAAAGATTATTTAATTTGAGAACAAATAACGAAAGCCGCCATCTCGTGTGCCTGGTTCAAAGTCATAAAAATTGGCTGTAATCCAGCAAAGAAGAAAATTCAAAATACATAAGTATACAAAAAGAATATTAATCTAAAAATAACCCCCCGATAAAGAAAAAAGAAGAAACAATTTACTAATTTTTTTTCGTTTGAAACAACAAAATCTGTAATCACCAGCACACTAATAGCTGTAATCATTTTTCAAATTTTGATTGTAAGCAATTGTATCTTTATAATATTAAAAGTGATAAAAATAATAATGATAATATAACGAAAAAAGATTAATTAGTTCAGAATTCAGAATTTTAGTTCTTTCATTGGAACAATTAATTAATATGCTTATTGAATGAATATTTATAATACTTATGTTGCGTTAGGACGCACATACATACACGTTTCTGCGATTTATAGGCTTTATAAGGCGGGTTGTTTTTCAAATGGTCGGAAAACAATTTGGAGCTTGAGCCATCCATTGGCATTTGTTGGATAAACCTAATTGTTGGAATGGGCTATTATTTTTAAACAAATATAGTTGGATTAATGGATCTCTGCTTTTACATCATCTTTTGTTGCATTAACTTACGACAAAAGTTCGACATGCGCCTCTGTATGCTACTATTTCAATTTTTTTGACACGCATATCAAATAATGATGATTTGTAAGTAATCTAAAATGATCCGACTAAATATAACGATCGTACCGCGCTATTTCTCCTCAAAGTTGGCGTTGACCCTGTGACGTACGTCCGATGATTGTTTCAGCCGCCTGTCGATAATGTAGATTACTGACGCTAATTACAATAATAATTTGTAGTCAATTATCAATTAACAGCAAACTTTGATTTACTACATTCTTGTACAAATTTTTGGATTCATTTTACATTATTCAATCATTTTATCATGTTATAATCCAGTCTCAATATTCTAACTTTAATTTTTGTCAAAAATTATATCAACAAATGTCAAATTTAATTACGCATGAACTACACTAGGCCCTACCTTCTCCAATGTAACGCCAACTTTGAGGAGAAATAGCGTGGTACGATCGTTATATACATATACAATATTCCATTTCATAAATCAACTTCACTTAAATTGAAGTATCTCGACAACTTTTTTTATTATCACAAAATACAATTATCGCTCACTTTTATTTTATCTTATTTTCAATTATAAAATAGCAACAGTTAGAGTGGAAAAATTTATGCAATACAGTTAGGAATTTTTTTCTCGATAATTAGTAATCGAAGAGTCAATAATATGAATCGATTTTCGTAATTTCAAATTAAATGATGGAAATTACTTTGAAACTCACCTCTAGATTGTGGGGACGACTTTCCATAATTTGTAGATGAAAGGCCTATAAAAGAAAATGTATTTTTATAATTAATACTGTCTCTCTCCTTGATTAATCAATCAAAATGGTGTTCCATATGAATTGTTATTGGTCCACATTCAAAAAAAAAAAAAAAATCACGAATTTAATTCATAATCAGAATGTCGGCATTAAAGTCTCCAATTGAATGTAATTGTTAGTTTGCATAGGTGAGATACAGAAAAATAGTGTTGTTAGATTGTTAAATTTCTTGTCAACACTTGATGAGTGCATGATACATACATTTCAAAATTAAAAAAATTGAATTATTGACTCAAGGTCAAACAGGCAAGTCGAATTGAAATAACTATAAATTTTGTATTCAATGTAAATATCTTTGTTTATTGTTCAATAGTAATTAGCAGTAGCTAAGAAGCGGTAGCAACAAAAAAATAGATGAGAATTTTGATGAATTCAGTAAACAAAACCACGATTATCAAAATTAAACTGCGGACCTACTAAAAAGCATTATTTCAAGGTCAATTTCAAGTAACTTTTCATAATAATAATAATGATAATACGTATATGAAAAAACAAACAAACAACAACATTGGCATCATTAACAATAAACATATAAGCAATATAAATGTTGAATATTTCTAAATTAGTATTATTATTCAAACTACAAAAAAAAGGCAATATTGAATTATTTTTTATTTGACAATTATATAAAATATGGTTGCGATTGTGCGCCAGTGCGCCGTTTATGACCACGTGGTGATGATTTCTGCATGTGATCATCGTTATGCAAGAATTATAAAGTGTACAAATCAGGTACCCGAAAAGGTGAAAGGTGAGATGCGACATCAAAAACAACATACAATAATAATAATAATAATAATAGTTAACGGTATGCTAATGGGAGAAGGATGATAATTGACGCCAACGTTCCTGCAACCAGTTTGGCGCGAGATATAAGTAAACTATCAGCTCCATCTGACGTTCCTTTCCAACTTCTTGAAGATGACACAAAACTATTATATACGCTATGTAATTACTGTTTATACACCTAGCATCACTTACAGGAGGGTCTTTTTGCCTTTATTTATACTGTCCAACATGATGCTAACCATAACTAACGCAACCTGTTTAACTAAATAGTATAGAACCTCATAATATAGAGAAAATATATCTTAAAGGTATTTAAAATCAATGGAACAAAATGAAAGACTGTTGCAGGAAATGGCGCCAATTTTTTCGAAATTCAATACAAAAAAAAAACATAATACTCGTACAGAAAACAAGTGCGAGTGTGCGAGAGAGGAAGAAGTGATGAGATGGCACGCTAAAGGGTCGCAGGATCATCAATATAACCGTCAATCTAGTTGATGCTTTTATGTTTGTTTTTTTTTCTTCTACCATTTGTATTATTATTTGAATAGTTGACCTCTACTGGCCTTTTGCAGTCTTTGCGTAGAGACCTTCAATGTCAACACTAATACGCCGGTGAAGGCCACTTAGCACGTTATTGGAATATTGCAGGATGATTTATACACGGCAGGATTTTATTTGAAGCGCACACATTCAATTTTATATCTATATCTATATCTATATATTTCTCTAT
>JAZBGX010000108.1:0-22179 GCA_037414775.1 Zonitis immaculata
TGAATAGATACGTGAATTATCATTGTTATTATTATTATCATTGATATAACGATATCACTATAACGATAACATTTAATCGTTAAATGTCCAAGAATCCAAAGCATGTCCCTCTTTACCAGTTTTCCATCATCTATATTCTTGTTATTCACTTCTCATAAATATTTAAAGCTTCTTTGCTCTTTTAAACCATTCAACGTTTTGGAATCTCCATTTTCTAGAGCATGGAAGAATACATTCAAGTAATTCGTGAAAATTCAACATCAATTATATGTATACAAACTTTATTTGTCGAAATGTATCAAGTGATCAATCCATCCATAATATTTTTGGAATCTCTCGAATAATGTTAAATTTACACGTTGTCATTATTATGCAGTTCATTCTCATTTCATTGTCAATCCAACATTTTGAAATTTCCAATTTCTAGAACATGAAAAGAATACATTCAAGTGATTTGTATAAATTTAATATCAATTACAAACCTTATTCGCATAAAATGCACCAAATGACCAATCCATCACGGTTTCTAATGAATGAACAGCAACTAAAGCAGCTTGATTCAATTATCGATCTGTTATTCAATCAATCATCACGTTTGTAGTGACGGCAGTGTAGCGGTCATTTCTTAAAATTTATTTCCAGTACAAAACAATTTTACCATAAATGAAGTCGAAATACGTGATCTGATATAGAATTGAATTCTATAAATATATAAGAGAAATTAACATCCAACAATGTTTAATGTTAAATAATGGTTTACACTTAAATTTACTCTCATTTTAAAACACAAATATCAATTCCATCAGATTCTTACTTTCATTCCTCCATACAAATATTGAAGCCAATTCCTATAACAAGATGAAGCACATTATTTCATCAATTACTAAAATGAAACTGAATGTTTGTGAGTAACATTCAAATATTTTGTTCAAAATATAATCAAAATTAATTGCAATTATTTTTGTTTGTGGCGGTATGCAGCCAGTAATACAGCCGGCGAAATATATATATATATATATATATAGTGGCGCCATCTATACAAAACAAGCAGAACCAAAGCTACCGCTACACAGTAAAAAACTATCAAATTTCAAAAAATCTCATTAAACATAAGAACAGGCGCTTACTTACATATTTTGCAATTATTTCCCAGATACGACAATTACAACAAACTGATTTTCCAAATAATCATTATTGAAACAACGTTGATTTTGCAAAAATTCAATAACAAATACCAAGTCCATTGGCTATATTTTAACGAAATCATTATTCTTCTCTCAAATAATGTTGATTACTTGGGTTATTATTATGCAGTTAACCCCCATCTAAATTTAACATTTTGCAATATCGATTCCTCCAAATTTATCTCAATAGAAAAATACTTTTATCATAAAAACAAGTACAAATAAGTGATCCATAATAGAAGAATTGTAGAATGAAATTAATATTCAACAATGCTTTGTATTAATCTTAACACTTACACTAATTAATTCTTAAAAATAAAGATAGATACAAGTTCCATCAAATTCTTACTCATATCACTTCATTCAAATATTGAAGTCAATTCCCGTAACAAAGTGAAACACATCATTTCATCAAATTACTAAAGTGAAACTAATTGTTTGTAAGTATCATTCAAACATTTTGATCAAGATTTGAACAAAAATAGAAAATTGTTAAAAATTATATCAATAATGTATTACTGGTCGCATACGGTGTTGAACACCAACGTATTACTAGTTGCATACAATAGCGCATGTTGGTGTATTATTGGTTACATACCGCTACAGAGCAAATTAAATTCATTCTATTTCACAAAATGTAATTGAAAATAATACAAGACACATACTTACATATCTTACAATTATTTTCCAAACACGACAATAATAACCAGATAAATGTTGTTGCACTAACGCTGTTGTCGCAAAAAAAAACATCAAATACAAACTTCGTTCGTGCTGTTATAACAAAATCATAATTCTTGATATCTCTCGGGTAATGTCATTGTACGAAAATTACAACAAGCTGATCTTCCAAATAATCATTATCGAAACAACGTTGATTTCGCGAAAATTCAATAACACATACCAAGTCCAACGAATATATTTTAACAAAATCATTATTCTTCTCTCAAATTATGTTGATTATTTACGATCTTATTATGATGTTGACTCCCATCTAAATTTAACAATTCGCAATCCTCATTCCTCCAAATTTATTGCAATTACAAAGTACTTCATCCAAAAATACAAATCTAAATAAGTGATCCCTAATAGAAGAATTGTACAATCAGATTCCACACACATATTAGGAAAATTAATATCCAACAATGCTTGATATTAATCTTTACACTTGCCCTTATTCTTAATTCGAAATAAAGATTAATACATACAAGTTCCATCAAATTCTTACTCATATCTCTTCATTAAAATATTAAAGTCAATTCCTGTAACGAGATAAAGCACATTATTTTTATCAAATTACTAAAGTGAAACTAACTGTTTATAAGTAACATTCAATTATTTTGATCAAAATTTGAGCAAAAATAGAAAATTGATATAAATATAATTTTTTTAGATGAATCTATAGAATTACCATCTACACAACTAATATTATTGGTTGCATGCTGGTGTATTACTGATTGCATACACTGGTGCATGTTAGTGTATTACTGGTTGCTTACTGCTAGAGAGCAATGGAGATTCATTCTATTTTACAATTCATATTGAAAATAACAGATACATACTTAAATATCTTGCAATTATTTTCCAAACACGACAATAATAACCAAATAATTATTGTTGGGATAACGTTGTTTTCGCAAAAAAACAACATCAAATACAATTTTCATCCGTTCAATTATAACAAAACCATAATTCTTGATATCTCTAGAATAATGTTAGATTTACACGTTATTATTATGCAGTTAACAACTCAAAAAGTATTTGTTATCATTTACCAGATCACACTTATTCCTTAAATGTTTAAAAACCTAAAGCATTTCCAAATTTCGCAGTTTTCCATCATAAATATTCTTGTTATTCACTTCTCATTAATATTTAAAGCTTCTTTGCTCTTTTAAACAATTCATCTACAGAGAAATAATAACAAAATACTTATCAATTTGTCAAGCAGCCTCTCCAAATTTATCAAATTAAAAAAATAGTGATGTAAAACTGCATTCCATTATGCAGTTATATAGTTCTTACCTTATTGTTAGTTTAACGTTTTGGAATCTCCATTTTCTAGAACCATTCAAGTAATTCGTGAAGATTCAACATCAATTACAAGCCTCATTCGTCAAAATGTATCAAATGATCAATTCTATTGAATCGAGATCAAATAAAATAGCTTGATTCAATTATTGTTCTGTTATTTGATTGAATACCACATTTATCTGTTGTGAAGGTAGTGTAACGGTCATTTCTTCAAATTTATTTCCACTACAAATCAATTTTATCATAAATAAAATCCAAGTTCGTGATCCTCAATAGAAGAATTGAATTCTATAAATAGATCGATGAAACAATCGGTCTTTATGATTTACACTCACCCTTAATTTTACTCAATGAATAGCTGATGCATATACATACAAATTCCATTTGATTCTTACTTCCATCTCTCCATTCAAATATTGAATCCAATTTCTGTAACATGATGGAGCACATTATTTCATCGATTACTAAAGTAAAACGAAATATTTGTAAGAAACACAAGAAATATTCACAATGTAAACAAAAATTAAACATTGTTAAAAATTTCAGTGTCTACAGTAACACCATCTACACAAAATGAGCAGAACTAGTGCTCGAATTGCTATAAGAATTAACAAGAAACAGAGATCTATACTACCGACAACTGTTGCCAACTTGAAACTAATCAAGTAAGATCAACATAGTAAAAATTCATTTCAATTCAACAAATCTTATTGAATCTGATAACAGATACATACTTACATATTTTACAATCATGTTTCGAACACGATAATTACAACGAATATAATTTCCAAATAATCATTGCTGAAACAACGTTGATTTTGCAAAACATCCAACATCAAATACAAACTTCGTTCGTTATGTTGTAACAAAATGATTGTTTTCGTTATGTTTCGAATAATGCCGAATTAGATAACACGTTTCTATTATGCAGCTAACTCATATCTCAAATCAACCTGTTGGAATCTCCAATTTCTAAAACATGAAAAAAAAACATCCAAATCATATTAATCATTATGCTATTAATTAAACTCCACCTTTGTTTTGCAAACAGTGTAGTGTTTTCTTCTATTTAATATTAAAAATGCTGTTGTAATGCTTACACTTCTCCATAATTTATCATCAAATTCTATAACCCTTGGATGTACGTAACTTGTAATTCTTTAACAAACAAAATTGGGAAATTATAATATTATATATACATTGAATCCACATCAATCTTCTATGATTAGTTAATCTTCTGATATCTGATTATCAAATCTTCAAAATCTAATTATTCAATATTTTCAAACGTTTACTTTGTTCGAATCCATTTTCTTAAACTGCGCAATTCTGAACGGTATTGGACTGGGCATTTTAAAGGCGGAAAATTTGAAATAGTATCCATATGAACTAATTTTTAGTTCAAATCGTGAGCCGAACGACTGTATGAGATGGCACCTTAAAAACTGTAAAAATTGGGGTAAAATATGTCAAATTTAGAGATGGGATTCGGACTATCGTCTCGCGACAGTTTCAACTTAGCTGCCGAGAGGAATGTGCTTTATCCGATAAAATAATTTAGAAATTGTCCTATAGTGTTCATGGACTGAACAATTCTCAATTGTAAGATGACTATCCGAATTAATATCGCCAATTTTTAATTTCTTTTACAAGTAATGTACTATTGTATGTCTTTTCTTCACAATTGGTATAGGCAACACACAATGTACTCGTTAAATTGGAATTATATAACAATCTATTATTGTAGAAATTTTAAATTTTAATTGAAATAAACGTAATACAATATGTACAATATATATATAAATTGAGCTTAATGAAAAAGGCTATGACTGACTTTTTGTCTTAATAAAACAATAATATTATATAATTTAACGGCAGGTCCCATTTTCATATGTAAAATATCTAACAAATCTTTTTGACTAAGTGATAGAAATGCTTCACCATCAATTTTCATTGTTTTAAATTGATCAACATCACAATTACAATTTGGTATACTATTTATAAATTCAATAACATGATCATCTAACCAATCACGTACATCATCGCAATTTCTTATATAAGTTTGTAGAAATTGCGAATGTTTTTGCCATGATTCTTTTTGAGCTGGTTCAATTTTTGATAATTCAATTAATTTATTTGCCCTTATTTTACCACTATCATCATCATCATCATCGTCATCATCATCACCATCACAACAATTGTCTTCAATTTTTAAACGTTTACGATATTTACGACGTGGTTTTTTAACAAAAAAATTATCTTCAATTTTTGCTGTTGTCGTTGTTATTGTTGTTGAATCGATACGACGCAATTTCGACGGTCTAACCATTTTATTTGTTTTACTATAATCAAAAAAAAACAATCATGTAAAAAATTTGCTAAAAAATTATAGAGTAAAAAATAATTTACATTTTATCTTTAGGCACAACAGAAACAGGCACAACTGCCTCAATCAATCGATCTGGTGTTAGTAATCGATCGGGCAATACACGATCTGTATCAATATTATCTTCAGCATATGGACAATATTTTTGTTCAGAATGTGTAGCATATTTTGGACCATGTATATGGCCTATACCACGACAACCAACTGTTGGACATTCCAAAAAATCATAAACATCATCTGGTGCTAAAATAATTATTAAAATCAATATTTTTTTCTTGTTGTTTCAAAATAAAAACTAACTTAATGGCGGTTCTAATGGATGTCCAGTTTTATGACACCATCCAACTGGATGTATATCATCACTATCATCATCAACCCAATAACTATAACGATCTGGCCAACCATCGAAATGGATACGTATTTGATGATTTTTAACTTGATCAACTGTAGCTACACGTATTAATTGTGGTACACGTTTATCGACACATTCTAAACGCATACCACGTTTGAAACCATTAGCTGGACGTTGTTTGAATGCTCGAGATGGTACAGCTACTGATTTTGTTTCTTTCAAATATTTATTCCAAGTAAATGTTTCCGGATTTGGATAATCTATAAATAATTTTGATAAATTTCGATTATTGTGTGTGTGTGTGTGTGTGTGTGTGTGTGTGTGTGGGTATATCAATAGTACCATTTGGTGGTGTTAAACTATGACCCATTTGGTCACACCAACCAACTGGATGGATATATGGTGATGTTGGATCAGCCCAATAATCGTAAATATCATCCCAACTATCGAAATGAACTAAAATACGATTATCCATCATATCACGTACAGTTGCAACACAAACTAATGATGAATTCTTTTTATCGACAGCCTCTAATTTCATACCAATTCGGAAACCGTTCGGACATATCATCTATAAAATCAATAAATTCAATAAAATATTTATTAAATCTCCATCGAATTTACTTACATTTCCACTTCTATTTGTAAATAAATGTTTAGGTGCTGCTGTTGATTTGGTTTGTTTCAAATAATTCATCCAATTGAAATTAGCAATTGTATAACCAGGTGGTGGTTGTAATGTATGTCCATGTTTTTCACACCAACCAATTGGAAATATATCAATACTATCGGCATATACCCAAAAATCATAATTATCAGGATAACCATCGAAATGTAAACGTAAACGATAACCACATATTTCGGCAACAGTTAATACACAGAAATATGATGGATGATATGGATCAATACCTTCTAATTTCATACTACAACGGAAACCATTACGATCATATGGAAATGGGTCTTTGAATAATTTGACTGGTGCCGCTTTTGCTTTAACATGTTCTAAATATTTCGTCCATGAAAAACCTTTTTTCGAACATGTCCATGGATATGATAATAATTTATCTTGGGAATTTTCATTTAATACAATTTCATCATCACTATTACTAAGATTTTCGTCTTTTATTTGTACATTTGTTTGAATTTGTTGTGGTTGTTGAGGAAGCGGTGGCGGTGGCGGCGGCGGTTGTTGTTGTTGTGTTGGCAGTTCTTGAGATTGTTGTTTTCTCGGTATTTGATACGTTTTTTTCCGTTTGCGTTGCTTCAATTTCAAATCTTTATCTTTTAATAATAATTTATTATTTCCAGCTACTTGACAATCTAAACTACAATATTTTGTTGTTATAAATTCTGATGGTAAACCATAACAACCACATTCAACACAACGTAAATCTTCTTGTATCTCATTATTATTATTATTATTATTATGTTGTTGTGTTGTTTTAGTTTTATTCAATTTTAATTCAATATATTTATTATATTCGTCTTTTGTTAAATATTCAATTAAATTAAATTCATTTATTATAAATTTTATATCACTACCTGGTAAACTTCCAATACCATTATCCCATTTTAAATATTTCTTTAATTCATTATCGACATTATTTTCAATTTTTATCGAATTAATAGCATAATTATTATTAATATTAATGCAATTATCATCATCATCATTATCATCATTTAGTTTAGTTAATGTAACGTCTTGATTATAATCGAATATATCTTTGAATTTATTCAATTTTGGTTCATCCAAAATTTCCATATCATCATAATCTTTTCGATAAGAAAAGTTCGATTTGCGACGACGCTCACTTCTATTTGGTCGTTGTTGTTGTTGCGGTAATTTACGATTTTCAATTTCAACACTACCATTATTATCTTTATTATTATTATTATTACTAAATTTTGAATAACTACGAAATTTATCACTATGAAAATTCTTTTTCAATATCGATATTCCATGTTTTGAAAATCGAAAATTATCTTTATTTGTATCCCGATTAATTATAATTTGTTCTTTGTTATCATCATCAATAATATTATTATTATCACCATCAATTTTCATCGAATTTTGACTTAAATCGACAATATCCTCATTCAAATCGTTTGTTTTAATTGTTTCTATTTTATTTTGTTTATTTTCGTCATTATAAGATTGACCATTTGATATTTTTATATTAAATATTTTCTCATCTTGTTGTTGTTGTGATGGTATTAATGGCATAAATGTAAATTTCGGTTGTATACTCGTATTTGTTGTTACAGTAACTGGTAGACGATTTTTGATAACTTTTGGCATTGGTGTTAATACAATTTTTTGATTTGTTGTTGTTGTTGTTGTTCCAGATGTTGTTTGTCCATTATTATCTAGTTTTTTACAATTATTATCATCAATTTTTGTTACAGGTTTTATCATTGTTACATATGTCCCAGTTAATTTTGTTGTTGTTGATACAGGACCAATTGGTTTATGTATCAATAATTGTTGTGATTTACCATCACTTTTGACAGGTGTTAATATGACACTTTGATTCGATTGTACAATTGTTGATGTTTTTTGATTTAAACATGTTGTTGGTATTGTAGCAAATTGTAATTGTGGTACACTATTCACCAATACTTTATTATTATTATTATTAATAGTACTATTAGTCGTAGTAGTAGTTGTTGTTGTAATTGTTGTTGTAGTAGTTGTTAATGGTAGTTTAGATGGTGTTTGTATGTAAACAAATGGTAACATTTGCGATCTTACTTGTTGGAATGATTCATTTTTTGTTGTTTGATAACAATTGAATGAATCTTCAACGTGATTTTGTAAAAATTCACCATTATCTCTTGATGGTGGGTCACTTGCTAAAGATGACATTGCTGCAATTAAGGAAAAAGAACATAAACAATATAATAATTTGTATTATTTATAAACAAATAAATATAACAATAACAAATACTATTACCATATAGTTGTATTTTCGATAATATTCCAAATTATTTTTCGATAATTCAAATAAATAATCGGAATATTATTCGACAAATAAACTCTAATTGAACATTTCTTTCTATTCCAAATATCTTATATGAGAAATTGAATATCTAACGGAAAACTATATAAATAAAGTTATGTATTTTATCAAAATAGAAATAATAAATACTAAAATAATAAATTCCAATTATTATTATTTTAATCACACTATAAACAGTTTAAATAAACGAAATTCAATAAAACACACTCGAAATTATTAATATTCATAATAATTATTTGAAAAAAAAAATTATTTATAATTTTATTCACGAATATTATAAAATTTCAACTGGTTACAAGATAATGTGTCGACGTATGCAACCCGCGCATCAATAACTAGAAAAAATAAAATAACTAATAGTAGCGCACTTATGTGCAAACCACGTTGTCATATGCATCAAAAATTCTGTCGACTTCCGAATTTATAACCAAATATAGATAAAATATAACAAAAATAATAACGACTTTATTGTTAGTAGTATTATTATTTGTGATCCCACTCAATAATGAGTCATAATAATAATAATTATTCAACATCTAAATACACTGAAATTAAATAATGGAAGAAACAAATAAGAATTTCAGGTCAAATTCCACCTAATAATATAAATGTAATTTACTTATCAACAAAACAAACAATAAATTATCAACCATAATTTTTCAATAACTAATAACGATTTGTAACAATTATATCCCTTCAATAAATTAATAATTTAGTTCTAGAAATTTTAATATTTTTTTTTTATAATCAATAAATATTAAATATGACAACAGTTCGATTGTCAAGCGACAATTAGTCTATATGGCGTAAGTAACGCTTTAAAATATAGTCAGCGGGAATTTTGAATTAGTTTTGAAAACAAAATTCACCAAATAAATTCGGATGATAAAAATAAACAAATAGTAATAATATAAATTTATTGTTTATGACTTAATTAATTGAATGAATGGATTTGATTGTAATCAATTAGTAATTAGAAAAGTTTCGATTACGAAACTGTCACGATATTTTTGACGCATCTTTACTAACCATTCACACTATTATTATTACTATTATTATTATTATTATTATCAATAATAAACTTTTTTTAATAATTTAACACTTTTTTCGTTATATTTTATAAAATATTACTAAATAGTTATTCATATAAGTTGGAATTATTCATGTTTTTTAATTGTAAATCTATGTCGAACAATAAAATAATTAGAATGATAAAAGACCAGTGGTTCTTAAATCGTTTATTAATTTTTATTGAAATTTATCAATTAGCAAATAGTACAAACATTCCTTGTTGTACCGTTTTTATTATTTTTCAATTCATTTAATGTTTCGATTTTTTTTTTTGATATATTGATTGTTGAGTTGCAACTTTATCGGTTATTAATAAATTTTTTGAAAATAAACGAACTAAATTGCTCGATTATATCAATAAAAGAATTATATATGGAATATAAAAACGAGATTGATTTGTAATAGGGAAAATTCTATAATTCGTCTGCGAAACGTTATTAGTACACTAAATAGAACTTTCCTTGAAATTTCGATGAACTTGTATAGATTCAATAATTTCCGAGATTGTTTTGTTTTTTGGTTAAATTGAAATTAATTTAATAAAAATCAAATTTTCGAATATAGTTTTCAATTAAATACGATAAAAAGACAAATAAATTATCAAACTTCAAGAGTATAACATATTTAAAAATAATTATTGATTCTAGACAATTAATTAGAAAAATTTAATACAAACTATTCTCATTGAAGAACACTTTCTGTTGAATAAGCAATTTTATTTCTAAAAACTCGTATACACTTTATCTTTGTTATTACAAAATCTTAATGATTCTTTTACCTAAGAACCTCTATTTATAATAACGAAACTGATAAATTTAGAACTTCTGATTTATATTAACAACTAACACCATCTCTGAATGAATACTGCTATCAATTGTTTGAAGTTTTATCAACTAGATGGCGTTTATAGTGGTACGTGTTCCCAAAGATGGTTGCTTTTGTGTCTGATTCTGAACGTCTTTAATTTTTTATTTAATGTAATTTGATAAGAAAAAAGAGAATTATTCGATTACAGTCAACGATTTCTATTAATGTCAAAAATGAAGATGGCTGATGGTACGACAATATTGCGCCGAAATCGACCAGGAACTAAAGCAACAGTAAGTTGTATATTTCATAGAATTTATTAATTATTATGTATATTATATAGGATTTCTGTCGTTGGCCGGATGAAGCTTTCGAAGAAATGGATAGTACATTAGCTGTACAACAATATATCCAACAACTCATACGAAAAAATCCATCAAATATTGATTTGATCTTAAAAATGCCAGAATCACAAGATGAAGGCGTTTGGAAATATGAACATCTAAGGTTTAGAATTTCTTACATTAATAAAAACCTATATTATATATGGTTGAATTAATTATAGGCAATTTTGTATGGAATTGAATGGTTTGGCTGTACGTTTACAAGGTGAATGCCATCCAGAAACTTGTACACAAATGACAGCAACTGAACAATGGATATTTTTATGTGCTGCCCATAAAACACCAAAAGAATGTCCAGCAATTGATTATACACGACATACATTAGATGGTGCTGCATGTTTATTAAATAGTAATAAATATTTTCCAAGTCGTGTTAGTATAAAAGAATCATCAGTTGCTAAATTAGGTAGTGTATGTCGACGTGTCTATCGTATATTTTCACATGCCTATTTCCATCATCGTACAATATTTGATGATTTCGAAAATGATAGTAGCTTATGTAAACGTTTTACACAATTTGTTATTAAATATAATTTAATGTCGAAAGATAATTTAATTGTACCAATATTGGAAGAGGAGAATATTGTTGGTGAATCTGAAGCATAATTTCTTTTACTCTATTTATTGTAATAATTGTTTAAGTAGGTATTTCATGACAATTTTTCAGGTATTTAAATGCTAAGTGTGTAATAATAATAATTGTGTGACTATTCCTCATTCATAGGAGGACTTGATAAAAACTTTTTAATTTCACAACTATATACAGTTTATTTTCGTAATACTACTACATATATATAATAGAAGCTAATTATTAAATAATCTTTCTAGTTGAGAATTTTTTTCAATTAATTTCGAGTGTTCCTTTTTGGGGCTTGTCACTATTACCCTTATTGTTATTTCCTAGCAACACCCTCCCGAATTTAGTTTCAGTCACCCCCATGGATACAATTTCAAAAGAATTCCATCCATTATTGTTACATTTAATAATACTTTGATTGAAGAATTGTTTTTTGTTAAAATTACGGATTATAATTGCATTTTATTTTGAATAAATAGCAATAAAGCGCCACCTATTAATGATTGTTTATTATCATTAGATTAGATTTCTGTAATGTCGATAATGAAAATAGTCTATCATTCCTACACACATACACACGCAACTACACAACTAAAAAATCAATATCTTTAAGATGCGGTGTTAATGCAATACATCGCATAATAAATTTGATAAATTTCCAATTATTATAAATAAATTATAATAATCTAGTGTTATAATGTATTTGAATAAATGTGTAGAAATATATTTATAATGTAGATTGTTGAGATTACCATCTAGAAAGCTGTCAAAAAGTGTGGGAATCTCATTTTCGTATCCTTGGCGACTGCCTTAGCAACCATACAACAACATAGCAACACAAAAGTAACATCATATTAAAGAAAAGAAGGAAAAAACAAATTGTAAAATTTATAAAATTAATTTATTTATTTATAAAAATTTTTGTTAATTTTTTAGTTGTAATAAACCAACAAACAAATAATATTATTGAAGATTATCGATTCAAGAATAACAACAACAGCAACAACAACGAGGACGACGAATAAAAGCAAAACAATTTTGTTGACGAGACCTGTCTTTTGAGTTGAAAACAATCATTTTTGTTCAATTGTTTTTTGTGATTTCGATTCGTTTAGAAAAAGAAGAAAACAAAAACAAAAGAAGAATAGTAATGGATCAGATAAAATGGAAGATATAAAATTACAAAATGTTGTTGATTGTTTAATTATTTAAACAGAAAACGGGTAATTGTAGTATTTTATTGATTATTTTTCTCGAATAATTCTCCAATAATTGATTTGATTACAGTGGAATTCATCGAATTGAATGTTATTCGATTCCTAATTTTTTTTTTTGTTTATTAAGGTATTTGTAAATTTTATAGATATAGCACAGTATTTTCATAATTTGCACTAATTCATAATTTATATTAATCGATTATTGATATTCAATTATCCATATGTTTGGTTATAATATTTCGTTTAGATATTAACATTATTTGTTTATTGTTTGAAATCGAATTCTCATTTTCTGGATTGGAAATTATTGTAATTGTTTTCGCTTTTGGTCAAGTTTTATATGGAAAGAATCGATATTTATCTTAAAATGTCTATAGATGGTTCATGTTCTCATAAATTCTTGATAAATTAGATGGTGCATTATTGATTTATATAAGGTTATAATTCGAAAAATCTCCAAGTACTGGTTGTTTTCATATTTTCTTAATCCAAAATCATTGAGGTGAGTGATTTGTTGTCTTTTTTGTGGATTATTCAATTTTTAATTAATAGTTTTAATACGAAAAATTTTAATATATACACAATTGAAATCTAATCATTAATCAAATATTTTTATTTAAGGTTAGATAATTTTCTATAAACTTTAATAATCGTCCAAATTATTATTAAATTATTATATTTTATTTAGAGAAAAATTGCATTCTGATTGAAAAGGTCTTAAACTTGATTCATTTCATTCAAGATGGTTTACGTTGTTTGTGACTGATCAATATACAGTTGAACATTAGACGTTTGGAATGTGCATCACAAATTCAGCCGATGCAATCTATAGTGTAATTTTTTTTACCAGTCATTGCGATAAATATTTCTGTAGTAATTTTGATCGAAATAGAATAGTTAGTGTTACATGTGAAGTTATAGTAGCGATGAAAACAGAGCAAAAATTTATTTCAAGAAGCTGTTGGGATTATAAATTTTTGAGTTATCTATTAATTGTTGACTATACATACTTGATATTCGAAATTATATAAAAATTTGTTTTTAATCAAATAAAATATAAAAGATCTACATAATTTGTATTCGAATTGTTTCAGTGATTAACAATAACTCGTTTTGATCGTCTTTATCGCTACTATGCCTTCACTTGTTGCACTAGTTTCAATTTTGATCGTAATCGGTTTGATGTCTAGAAAAAAAATATGGATCTTAACGATCTAATGGCGTTCATTGTCAGACTGAAAAGTGAGGTTGATCACAGATGGCCAAAATTCACTTTCAGTGCTTTTTCACTATATTAACAGGTTCTGTATACGGATAATATACACTACATTTCTGATCCTGGAATTGCTAGGCGACTATATACAGGCTACCTTAATAGACGAAAGGGTTGAGCCTTCTTTTGAGATCAAAACGACTGTGACATGTCCTTATGCAATGATCTTTGTTCTATTGTTAGAAGAAACTTTAGACAACTACGCGATATCGTGTGCCTGGCCACAAGGACTATATAGGACTCTACAGCACGATATCGTGTGGTCTGGCAATGGACGTGTTAATAAACTATTTATTCAGGTATCTTCATGCAATGTGAAACACACTGTATATATTGTCTCAATTAAAACGATAATAGTTGAAAATCAATGGCACTTATGCGATTTAGTTTGAATTATTGACAAAAAATCTACTAAACACTTTGATTTTCTTCATTCGCATGATTTTTCAACTTTTAAATGCCAAAAAAAAAGTGTCATTTGTTTTCCAATTGTAATCCATGTGGTGATATAAAAAAAAAAACGAAATTTCTATTTTTATTATCCTTAAATCGTCGATTTTTGAGAATTGCCTTCAATCAAAGTGGATTTAGTTCTCATAATTGTGGTAATTAACTGAAATTGTTGTCCTCTAATTTCTATTTTCTTCAATATACCATATGGAAGTGGTTATATATTTCCCCTAAACAATTATATAATTACAATCAAGAAAATTCGGTTGTGTAATGGGCTACTTTTTTTTTGGTTCTTCAAAAAAAAAAAATCAAATCAAATATCATATAACACAAGTCTGGATTGATTTTATTATAAATGGAATATTTTCTGTTGCGCAATATTCAATGTTATATTATTATTATTATTAGTAATTTTACTGGAATTTACTTTGTTATTTCTTTGATTATACGATACGACTTGTATTATTTAATTATTATCAATAATATTATTGATAAACAATTGGATTGAAGAATTTGCGTTATTTCACTATAATAATAATAATAATATAATTTTATTTTATGTTAAAAAGAATGAGAATTGTATCTATATATATATATATATATATATATATATATATATACACACAAGACCTTTTGACTTTTTTCGGTATCAACGTGTACCATTCCCTGATAGAACACCCCCAAAAATTTTGAAATTATTTGTGATATAATAAAAAAAAATTGAAATAGGAAAAAAAAAGGTAACGTTCCCACATTTCCTATCCCCCTTTATTTTTGTATGACTCAGCCTACATATAATTATCCAACAAGCCAGGTGGATGTACAGGTAATAATTGTAAGGGATTCATTGCAAGTTAAGTTATCAGACCGAATAAGCCAGGTGTATTGTATATTGTGATCAAATATTATAACAGTATAGGGTAGTGATGTGTATAGTGCGTATGTTAAGGATTATCATACTATATATTTCTTTATTGCAATTAATTTGTGAATCATCTAGTATATCTATTAAAGTTTTTTCCTTATTAAATCTAGAGATTAATTGGTATCAAGTCTGAATAAAGGAACAAATACCTATTATAAGCTGGAAGGGTAGTGATTTGTATCTGATTTCCATCCTCCTCCACCCTTCCAGATATCTATGTTTGTTGTTGTTTTTTTTTTTTAATAAAAAGAGCACAATTCTAGATAATGTAGAGGTGAAATTTCGATTGAAGGGGGTGATCTTTTTGGCGTAATATTGAATCATACATCTATAGTTATATTATTGTTATATTGGCTGTTACAGGATTGAAGCATCAGAAGTAGTCTTGGTAACGCCACCATGGCAACAACAGCTCGTTTTGCAGCAGGAGGCAGTAGCAATCCTCCCACCCCAACACCAGCTACATCACCCCCAGCTCAAGCGCAAGCCACTCAGTTAATCGTCCTACCTGCTAGTCTACATCAGGTAGCAAACTAGTTAAACAATCATAGAAATAACGACAATAAACTAGAAATTGTATTATTTCCATTGAATTTTTTTCCCACCCAAATTCACCATTATTATTGTATATTAGAAAAGAAAAACACCAATTTTTGTCAATTAATTGTGTCATTTTTCATATTAGTCAAGTGCAAATGGGACAATTGTTAATGGTGTACCAGTTATTGATGTTTCTGCATTAGAACAAGCAGCTGAATCAAGTAACGAAAGTACAGCAACAACTGAACAACAAGGTGATAATCAAGAAGAGACAATTGCACAAAGTTCACCACATTTTATTACAGTAACAGGTAAGTTTTTTTACGAATTGATGGGTGAATTGGCGAAAAATTCAATCAACTAATTGCTAATTATTCCAATTTGTAATGTATTTTCTTATTTATTTTTATGTGAATTGAATTGAATTTTCTATTGGTTGGGCTAAGTGGACCCATCATAAATTGATAACGATTAGTGATAATCAAATCAAAATTGTTTCTATTATTGTAATTTCGTTTCTATAATTCAACAAAGCCATTAATTTCCATTTTGTTTGAATATTTTTTGGATAAAATAGCCCCAAAAAAAAAACAAAAACAAAAAACAAACTGCAATCTCTTAATTGATAATAGAATGACAAGAAAAATTATAGAATTATTATCGTTTATTATCAATTTTGTAGCATGTTATAGTGACGCCAAAAATATTGTTTCTATGATGTTGAGAATGCGCGTTTGATTTTTCTTAACTATCCCCACCCAGTACTTGATCTAGTCAATTTCCATCAATTTTCTTCTTTATTAACAAAACATGATTAAATTGTTTATTAAGACAGTCGTTTAGTTTTAGTAAAATTTGGCTTTTTACATAAAGCAGCAAGTTTCTTAGCTTCTTCTTTGAAATTTCTTTACTGTTTGATCCAAATTGGATGGGTTTTTGTAGAAAGAACCCAATTGTTTAATCCTGTCTTGTTTTTTTTTGTTTTTGTACAGTTTTTGTCTTTCTACAAAAATCTATTCATTCTATATGTCTATTAACTAATTAATTTTTTCATATAATTGTAAATTGTAATTATTGTACTAATGATAAGTTTTATACGCTAACAGAAACTGCTGCTAGATCATACGCTTCTTTAACACCTGTACAACCTACAGTAGGTAAGAGATTGCCAAAAAAAAAAAATGATTGTCAGATTTTGCATGGCTAATTTTCTTTACCAAGACATCAATAAGCTTCAAATTATGTTTTGATGAGAAAAAAATGATTGTTTTTTTATATAATCCCATTATAGAATATTGACTGTAATTTGAAGATGTCTTCTTATTTCTTTATAAACTACTCTCTGTTGAATTCTAATATCTTTCATGTAATTGATTAATAGTAGGTGTCTCAATACTTTAATGATAATTTTGGATGTTTGGCTGTATTATTGTTTGATTATTTTGAAAATTTCATCAGTCTTTTTGTAGACTTTTATTTGTATTTTTTTATTATTATCTTCTTAATTCTAGTAGCTGAGGGTGATACGGTGGCGTCACATCAAGGCTATCATATACAATATGTTGAACCTGAAATTTATGCAACTCAAACAAATAATGGTCAAGCACAAATGTAAGTTTTGTTTTGTTTTTATTTACATTATGCTTTATTTATTTATTTATGTAAAATTAGGGCGTACCCGGTATATACAGTTGGTGAAACAGCAACATTATATACAGCAGGACAAGGACAATATTATGCAGCAACAAATGCTGGTACATCAGTTGTTGCTAGTACTGTTGGTTATAATGCAGCTAGTGGACATTATGTTGTACAACAAACTGTTGATGCTGAAAATTTGATATCGTCAAGAAATTCACCACAAACAACAAATTCGGTATTAATTCATCAATAAAAAAAAAAAAATGTACACGATTTTAAATTAATTAATTAATTAATAGGATGCAAATTTCGTGGCTACAGCTACTGTTCATGCTACACCAACAACAACCGGACAAGTTAATAATGAAGAAGTAGGTTCTGCTTTAGGTCATGCTACACGAGTATCTCCAGCTACTGTAAGTTGTTTTATTTTGTTGTTGTTGTTGTTGTTAAATTGGATGTGAAATAGGTGCAGTGGCTTTTGGAGAATTATGAAACAGCCGAAGGTGTATCATTACCACGTTCAACACTTTATGCACATTATTTACGACATTGTGCTGAAAATAAATTGGAACCGGTTAATGCAGCATCATTTGGTAAATTGATACGTTCAGTATTTTTGGGTTTACGGACACGGCGTCTTGGTACACGTGGTAATTCGAAATATCATTATTATGGTATACGTGTTAAGCCTGGTTCATCATTAATGAATATGGATGATTCCGGTAATCGTGTTGTATTAAATACATCAAATAATACAGGAAAAGCACATGGTACGGTACGACCATTTAAACGTAATTCAGATTCAACAGATTCATCAATATCATTAAGTATATTATCACAACATGTAACATATTTAGGAGATGGAAGTAATGCTATACCCGCATTTCCCGATATACATTTCAATGAAGCTTTACCAGATGATTGCTGTTTCGATGATGTTGATACTTTAAAGTATGTTTTATTTTTTTATTATTACGATTATTTTTAGAAATTATTATTATTTAATTGATTTATAATTAGGTCGATTTATCGTGAACATTTAGAAGCTTTCTTAGATGCTATATTAGGTTTAGAATTTGGTACAATTGAATCATTATGGCGTGAATTTTGGCGATCACAATATAATAATAATAGTGATGAATGTGAAGAGGAAAAATATTTATCGAAATCAAAATTATTTGGTTTATGTTCATTAACGCCAGTACAACAATTTATGAAACAAGTTGATCTCATGTTTTATCAAAATTTAATACACGTATTAGTACCAGATGTATTAAAACCAATTCCTGCTACATTAACACAATCTATACGAAATTTTGCAAAAAGTATATTTAATTATATATATTTAGATAAATTGTAAAATAAAATCAATTGTAGATTTGGAAAATTGGTTAACAAACGCTATGGCCGGTGCACCAAGTGAAATGTTAAATGTAAAATTATCAGCTGTATCAGCTTTCAGTTCTAGTCTAAGACGTTATACCTCATTAAATCATTTAGCACAAGCAGCTAGAGCTGTATTACATAATAGTACACAAATTGCTCAAATGTTAACCGATTTGAATCGTGTAGATTTTCATAGTGTACGTGAACAAGCATCATGGGTATGTCAATGTGACAATGATATTGTTGCACGTTTTGAAAATGATTTCAAATTAACATTACAACAACAAAATTCATTAGAACAATGGGCGTCATGGTTGAAAAATGTTGTTAAAAGTGCATTAAAACCATATGAAGGTAAACCGACATTTTCAAAGGCTGCACGACAATTTCTATTAAAATGGAGCTTTTATAGGTTAGATTTATAATAAATTATATATATATTTATATTGATAATGACAAAAATTTCAGTTCAATGGTTATTAGAGATTTAACATTAAGATCGGCAGCTAGTTTCGGTTCATTTCATTTGATTCGTTTATTATATGACGAATATATGTTTTATTTGATTGAACATCAAGTAGCCGAAGCTACAGGAGTTGTACCAATTGCTGTTATTTTAGAAGGAATTGTAAGTATTTCTAGTTTTATTATTAAAATAGAAATTATAAATATTTTATTTTTATATATAAATAGAAGCAAGATATGATGCAAAGTAATTTATCAGTTTATGGTAATGAAGGTTTATGTAATGGCGGTATTAGCACAAAATTACAATGCGTTAGTCCATCTGAACATTTATCAAAACGTACAAAAATTAGCTAGCTTAAAAATATTAAATAATTTCATTTCGCATATATTTATTAAAAATCACTTTAACGTTTTTCATCCATGAATTATCAAAAATTAAAAAACAGAAAACTGTCTTATTTTCAATAACAATTAAAAAACAGAAGAAGAAAAAATGGTTAATTTCTAAAAATATATTGAAGTGCCGTCAAAGCCGTGTGACAAATAATAGATGTGTACATTGAATATAGTTAGAAGAAACAAAAAAAAAACGAATATTCATGTAGATTTTCTAACATTATAAATTATAATTTTTGTGCTAGCAATTTGTACAAATTTAAATCGAAAATCAAATGCTTTGCTTGCTCTAAAACATAACATTTCTTATAATAATTATTTTTTACTGACTATAGCAGCTGTAGTAGTACAGTTTGGAGGACTAGTATAAGCGCCATCTATCGGTCAATCATTTCACTTTATATTACAATAACTGAATTCCGAAATTGAATCTATTAAGAAATGAAACTGAGTGATTTAATTAAATAATTGTATTATTCTAATTATGAATAATACAATTTTTTTTTTATATTAAAATAGAATTTTATTGATACAGACGAATTGTTGGCACAATTTCTTTGGCATATTGCAGTAGATTTCGATTAAAAAGTCAGTCATGATTGAATAATTGTGCAATATTTGTGCTAAGATGTATTATTATTATTATTATTATTATTACTATTATAATTATTACTATACATATACGTATGAAATATAGATAGAAAGAGGGAGGGGGATAGGGAAAATCAAGATAACTGCTCAAAAATCCATCCATCCATCGATTATCTAATTTAATTAATTAATAAAACAAATAATGCAGGGTAAATATTCTCACCTTGTATAAGTTTAATGTTTGATGTATATTCTTTATTTTTCATCTCCCCGTTTGTCACTCTCAAATAAGAAAAACTATCACTTATCACACTGCATTAAACCAAACAATTAGAATTAGGTACAGGGTAATTTTTTTTTTTTAAACCATTAAAACAACAATAGTTGCCTCATATTTCTTGTAATTATTGTATTTAAATTATCAGATAAAAAAGTAATTTTGTATATCTGTGAATGTTTAAAAAATATTAAAAAAAAAAAATTGTAATCATTGATGATAAAAAATTATGAAAAACAAACATAATGTGTGTGGTATTTCAGTTGATGATAAATTTGTTAAATTTAGATATTAAATGTATTTTTATAAATGTCAACGAATTATTTAATTTAAATGTAAAGAAAAAAAATTGTAATTAATTTTGGGGGAGTTATTATTTATTACTATTATTATTATTATTAGAGTGGTGAGTCTTAAATGTTGATTAAAAGAAACTGTTCTTGGATTTACGAAGTCAGTGTAAATATTATTGATATCGAGTCAAGTTTTATTATTTATTATTTGTATTATTTTTAATTTTTGTTGTTGTTTTTTCTTCTTCAAATAAAACCAAACGATTTTATTTTTATAAAATGGATCGTAGGTCCAAGGATGAAATTGTATGTTACAATTAAATATACTAGTCTTGTATTCCAATCGGAGTCTTTTTATTATTATTATTATTATTGTAATTATGATTAAATAACTAGAATAATTGCAAAACGAAAATCATTGTTTTCGATCATAACAAAACATATTTACATAAATGGAACAAAACATTGGTATTTAATTTTTTCTCGAATTAATTTAGAAATTAATGGGTTTACCACAATAGGCGGCTACATTAGCTTCTCTTAATGCTTCTGCACATGTCGGATGTGCATGACATACTCTAGCAATATCTTCACTAGATGCACCATATTCTTGTGCTAATACAGCTTCATTTATTAATTCACCAGCACCTGGACCAATTATATGTGTACCTAATATACGATCTGTTGCTTTATCTGATAAAACTTTAACGAAACCATCAGTTTCTAGATTTGTTTTAGCACGTGAATTAGCCATAAATGGGAATTTACCAACTTTATATTCAATTTTTTCATTTTTTAAATCTTCTTCACTACGACCTACCCAACCAACTTCTGGATGTGTATAAATTACTGATGGTACACAATTATAATCGATATGAACT
>JAZBGX010000108.1:31698-50953 GCA_037414775.1 Zonitis immaculata
AATTTTTTGTTGTTCTTGTTTAGATTTTTTTTTTTCTAATTTCGCTAACAAAATTTGCTCGTAATTGTTGTTGTTTTGTTTTTTTTTTCAATCATTTGAATTTGATCGATAAAGAGTGCTTGTTATTTTAAAATTTAATTTTGATTTATTGATTTGTATTTTTTTTTTTTTTTTTTATAGACGCTACAACGCAGCGAGTCGATGGTATCGTTATGTTACCGTTCATTAGTTCAATATATAAATGATGATAATTTACAAGGGTTTCAATCGTTTATTGAATCGAAAAATGTACAAATCGATGATCGAGATGAGGTAATTTTAAAATTTAAAACGAAATTTCCTTTATAACAATTGGAATATTTTATTTGATATAGAATGGTACAACGGCACTTATGGTGGCTGCAACTAAAGGCCGTTCAGCTTTTGTACGTGAATTATTATCGCATGGTGCTGATCCAAATGCTGAAGATAATGATGCTTGGACGCCTTTATTATGTGCATCTAAAGAGGGATATACGGATATTGTTCTACAATTACTTGAAAATAACGCCGATATTGAACATCGAGACATGGTAATAATAGCTTTTGTTCTAATCAGTTTTCTGTGAAACAGTCATCATATTGGAGCTTTTTTTCTTTTTTCTTAAATTTTCAGGGTAGTTGGACGGCGTTGATGTGGGCAACATATAAAGGTCGTACCGATGTTTGTCTATTATTACTTGAACGTGGTGCTGAAGTTAATGTACATGGTAATTATCATATATCATCATTATTATGGGCAGCCGGTCGTGGTTATACACGTATAGTTGAAGCATTAATAAGTCATGGTGCTAAAGTTAATGTCGGTGATAAATATGGTACAACAGCATTAGTATGGGCATCACGGAAAGGTTATACAGAAATTGTTGAATTATTATTAAAAGCTGGTGCTAATGTTGATACAGCTGGCATGTATTCATGGACAGCATTATTAGTTGCAACACAAGGCAATCATGTTGATGTTGTCAATTTATTATTAGAACATAAACCGAATGTTAATGCATTAGATAAAGATGGTTGTAGTGCATTAACAATTGCATGTAAAGAGGGTAATAATGAAATTGTTACCGCTTTATTATCAGCTGGTGCTTATATAAATATACAAGATCGTTATAATGATACGAACTTAATACATGCGGTCAAAGGTAATCATCGTAGTGTTGTTGAATCATTATTAAAAAAATATGCCGATGTCGATATTAGTGGTAAAGATCAAAAAACTGCAATTTATATTGCCGTCGAAAAGGGCAATGCAGCTATTGTTAAATTATTATTAAATGCTAATCCCGATTTAGAAATTGCTACTAAGGTATTTTTGTTTTCAATAAAATATTTATATCTAGTTCATTCATAATTGTCGTCGATTTTTTTTATAGGATGGTGATACGCCATTATTGAAAGCAGTACGTTCAAGAAATGCTGAAATTGTGCAATTATTATTAGATAAAAAAGCTAAAGTATCTGCAGCTGATAGAAAAGGTGATACAGCTTTACATATTGCTATGCGTGCAAGATCTAAAGGTATTGTCGAAATATTACTACGTAATCCGAAACATAGTCAATTATTATATCGTCCGAATCGTGCTGGTGAAACTCCATATAATATCGATATTAGCCATCAGAAAACAATATTGGGACAAATTTTTGGCGCTAGTAAGTTTGTTTCATCAATCTAATTCTAATTACATTTGGAATAAAGAAATTTATTATAGGACGTTTAAATACAAATGAGGATAATGAGAATATGTTGGGTTATGATTTATATAGTAGTGCATTAGCTGATATATTAAGTGAACCATCATTATCAATGCCAATAACAGTTGGTTTATATGCGAAATGGGGTAGTGGTAAATCGTTTCTATTAAATAAATTACGTGATGAAATGAAAAATTTCGCACGTGAATGGGTCGATCCGAAATTTCAATTTACATTTCTATTATTTCTATTAATATTACATATATCATTGATTATTGGTGTTATATGTGGTTTATTATTACAAAATTGGTTTATAACAATATTAATAACAATTGGTATATTATTGTTGTTTTATTTGTTTTTCGGTTTTATATGGTTTATAAATAAATATTATACATGGGATTGGCCATATAATTTCAATGTTAAATTATCGAGAAAATTAAGTAATTGGAAATTGATTTTACAAGTATTGTTCTGTCATCCACCAGGTGCACCACCTTATGATGGAATCTCAACACATCCTATTCGGTAGATTTTCTAAAATTTCTAATTTAAATAAATTCTATAATCATTTGGTTTTTTAGATTTTATTTTACAGATCATGCTCGTGTTAGTAGTACAACAGGTGGTGAAAATTCTATCGTACAAATGATTGGTTCTTTATATGATGCTATCGAAAATGATTATGGTGCTTTAGCTACACGATTATATCGAGCATTAAAACCAAAACCGGGTAATTATAACTATCGTATCATACTATTTATCCTCATAGTTGGTGTTGACTCTGTGAACGTAGGTCCGTTGATTGTTTCAGCCGCCTGTCGGTAATGTAGATTACTGCCGCTAATTACAATAATAATTTGTAGTCAATTATCAATTAATAGGGAAACTTTGATTTTTTATATTCTTGTACAATTTTTTTGATTTATTTTACATTATCCAATCATTTTAGCACGTTATAATCCATTCTCAATATTCTAACCTCAATTTTTGTCAAAAAATATATCAACAAATGTTAAATTTAATTACTATATATTTTATATTGTTTTATGTTTTAGTGAAATCTTCATCTACATGGCGTTGGAGGAAATTATGTTGTGTCCCTTATATTATTTTATTCGAGTTTGTTTTTATTTGTATTTTAATTGGAGCAAGTACTTTAACCATTTATTTATTGCATATAAAAAACCGACAAGATGGGGACGATAAGTAATTGTTTTCTCTTAAATTTCGACAATTGATGAATATAACTTTGTTTTTAGGACTTACGAGATGATAGTTTTTACATTGCAAATAATTTTAATATCCGATGGTTTATTATTGGGTGTAACAACAGTTGCAAATTTCTATACATGGAGTCGTTTAATTATATCATTATTATTTTCACAACGTCGTCATTTACAACGTAGCATTGCCAAATTGGAAACATTAAAAACAGAAGGTTTCTTACAAACATTACGACAAGAAGTTAATTTAATGATTGATATGGTTAAATGTTTAGATCGTTTAAGTTCACAACAGACACGTCTTGTTATAATTGTTGATGGTTTAGATAGTTGTGAACAAGATAAAGTATTATTAATATTAGATACTGTACATATGTTATTTTCGGATGCAAATAGTCCATTTATTGTTATTTTAGCTATTGATCCACATGTTATAGCAAAAGTAAGTTTATCGAATTATTATCAATGATTAAAAAGCTATTTCTATTGAAATTTTAGGCTGTTGAAATGAATACTAGACGTTTATTTAGTGAAAACAATATCGGTGGTCATAGTTATTTAAGTAATATGGTCCATTTACCGTTCTATCTACAAAATTCTGGTTTACGTAAAGTGAAAGTTGCACAACAAACAGCACAGGCACATCGTAAAAATACGAATAATTGGACAGAAAATGATGAAAGTTTAAGTAACTTTCTAGCAAGATCTGTAAATTGTTTTTGTCTATTTTAAATTATTGTTTTTAATTAATTAATTAATTGAATTTTAGTCATCATGTCGACGATTATCTAATGAGAGTGCTTTGATGTCTAGTACAGAAAAATTGAAGCCACCAGGTCGTAAAAATTCACGTAAATTGAAAATATCAGAAAGTATAGCAAGTTCGATCGGTTCAAATTTGAATAAAATCGGTGGTGCACAAGATTTAACAAAAATGTTATTAACTGATGATTATTTTAGTGATGTTAATCCACGTACAATGCGACGTTTAATGAATGTTGTTTATATAACCGGGCGTTTATTGAAAGCATTCCAAATTGATTTCAATTGGTATAGATTAGCATCATGGATTAATATAACTGAACAATGGCCATTTCGTACATCATGGATTATTTATCATTATGAAATTTATGAAGATACACTTGATGATAATACATCATTAAAATCAATTTTCGACAAGTAATTATTATTTAATTTAATTTAATTTTTTTAATAATAATAATTGTAGAATACGGCCGCAAATTCCAACAGTTAAAGATACAGAACCGTTATTGGAACTTGATCGTGACGAAAAAAAATTCGATATCTTCCTAACATTTCATCGTTCAAGTCTTCTAGTTAGTGATTTGAAAATTTTCTTACCATTCACCATCAATCTAGATCCTTATCTAAAGAAAGTTATAAAAGGTATTTTGTTATTACTATTGTATTTTTTATTTAATTTATAAAAATTTTAGAAGAAACTCAGAATTTGGATGATGATGGTTTATTTACTAGGAATTTATCTGCGGCTCCTAGTGTATCATGGTCGAATAATGGTAGTACAGAATGGACTTCACCACGTCCTTTAATAAATCGTCGAACTCGTCCAATTTTACCAAAACCAATAAATCAACAATATTTATATCAACCAAATCCATTAAATACAACATGGTCACCATATTGGAATGAAAATTTATCAAATACTACACAAATACCAATAGCTCCAGTTATTATTGTAAATATTCGCCGAAATAATTTTATAATTAAATAATTTCTATTAATATTCTTTAATGATAGCCGGAAATGAACGATACGAAATTATCAACATTGAATGTCGATGGTGTTTGTAAATTATTAAATAGAATTGAAGATCTCAATAAAAATCAATTAAACGAATATATGAAATTGATTAAAGTGAATAATATTAATGGTAAAGTTTTATTATATTGTGATTTAGATGATTTGAAGCAATTATTGAAGATGACATTTGGTGATTGGGAAATGTTTAAAGTATTATTATTGCAAATGCGTGAATTTGAATTAACAAATATTGATGATACATCAGTTGTTAAATTTCCGAAAATCGAACGTCGTGGTAGTCTTGTTAAAAATCAAAATACAAACGAAAAAGATTGCATTAAAAATAATGATAGTAGTCAACGGAAACAGACTTTAATGGAGAAACAGGTAAATATCCGTATTGTTTAATAATTTCAATTTATTTAAATAAAACAAATAAAAATTATTATATTGTCATTGCTTACAATAATTTTAGTATCAGGTGATTATTGATTGTTATTTCTAATTTCTAATTAAATTAATAAACACAAATTTAATTTAGGTAACTTTGGAAGAACAAATGATTTGTGGTGCATTACAAACATTAAATGAAGAAGCTTGTGAAGATGTAATGGAAGAAACTGAAGATACAAAAATAACAATTGAACCGGATATACCGCAAACATCAATTATACCACCTAGTCCTGATACGAATCAAGGTGAATTATATAAAAATGGAAAAAATAAAAAAGCTATATATGGTGATCATAACGAACAAAAAAGTTTAATTAATCAATTGAAATAATATTAATTAAATTTGCTCATTATATAAATATATGAAATTTTTATTTATTTATATATATTTTTTTGATTAGGAATCTCTAATTTTAGTAGCATGCAGCTATTGAATTCACACAAAAATGCATGCGTTTTCTATAATAGAAAGAAAAAGAAACGATAGAGTATTGTAAAAAAAAGTTAGTTTAATAAATTTATTTATAGTAGATTTTGTTGTTATTTATTTATTGTTTTATTGTTATATGTCTAATTGTTTATTTGTGAATTCAGTAGCTATTTGTATGTCAATTGTTTATTTGTTTAATTTATAAATATATATTTATAATAAACCTAATAATTAGTTCCAGATTTTGTACGGCATTCTCACTCTAGTAGTTATGGTGAAACTGAATTTGTTATATTACAATCATCCCCTATTGGTCATATGCATTGGCAACCAGTTAGTATATCAGTAGCTGGTAATTCGGAAAGTTTAAGTGATCATAGTTCCCAATGTAGCTCCCAACCACCATCGCCAGGTATTAATGTACAAAAATAAATTATTATTGAAAAAATTATAAATATTTTATAGCAACTGAACGACGTTATTCGAATGGTATAAAATTATCAAATTTAAAACCATCAACAAGCCAACAACAACAACATGATGATTATTTACCAACGAAAAAAGGCCGTCATGTTATCATCAAAACCGATGATAGTACATCAACAAATTTTATAACAATTTATAATAAAGACACTACAATTAAACCATTATTAGAAGAATATAAAAATCAAACGAAAATACGACCGAATACGTTACGTTTATTAAAAAATGAACCAACAAAATCATCGATACGAACCCGATCGAAATCGATCGACAATACCCAACAACAACAACATCAGAAGACATTTAATGATAAGATGCATCGTTTAAAAGAGAAATTTCTACATTCAAGTCCTGAATTAAATGATAATTGTAGTGATAATGAAAGTACACCTTTAGTATCGGAAGTATCAACACCATCAAAATCGGGTTGTGACAATATTAAATCATCATCAACACCACAATCGTCATTATCGGAGAAAAGTCTATCGCCTGATATGAAGAATCGTCAAACACGTAGCGAACAAAATCTAACAAGTCCAATAATAATCGATAATATTTTATCGATAAACAATAATGGTGGTAATAGCTTAATGACCCCATTATCGCGTACATTATCCGAAAGTAATTCATTAGCTGGCTTAATTTGCTCTCTAAGTAATTCGAGTTTACGTAGTAGTAAACATTCGCCATTGATAAGACAGAAAGCTTTAGAAGAGGATAACATTGAGGATTGCTATTGTGATCCGGATAAAGAATGTTGAATGGATTAATCAAATTATAATCGCATATATTTCGAATATTCTAGTTTGTGATATATATAGTTGAATCTAAAAATCTAATAATTAAATAGAATCTACTAGTAATTGTTGATTAGTTTCATTGTTAATTTAACAATACCAAGTTTTTTGTTGTCACAAATCGACTTTATATTGCGGTCGTATATAGGGTGGTGGACTTGGCCGGCAATGTACACCCCTATTTATCGTCGATGTTGGACTATTTGTATGACTACGTGATGATAATAATACTGGATCCGGTGATAAACTTATGTCGCGATTGTTTGATAAATGCCGTAGAGATTGGGTAGCTCGATGGATAGATGCAAATTGATTGATCTCTTCTTGGGGGATGTTTTCAGCACGTTTCGAACTGTAAATTCAATTAAAAAAAAAACTAGTCATAAGTCTAGATTTAATTTATAGGTGATTGATAAGATTAGTAGAAAAATCGTCAAAAACTTAAAATTGTTGGGAACACTCTCAAACCGTTTACCTGAAATAATCGGTACAAATGTGATATAAATTATTGAAAAAATCTTCACTGACTGGATCACTTCTGTAATGTTAAAATTAAGGACGAATCGTCGAATTTATAAACTTTACAATAATAATGGATGAATCAACAAAATATACTTACATCCCCTCATGATGGAAACATAAAATTAACGATAAAATTGTAGCAAAAACCACCATAATCAATATCGGTATTAATAGAGTAAATAAAAATTCATCAACATAGCTTCGTTCTGGTACTTGATCTTTCTCTAAAGTCTCCCATAAATCGCCCGAATTCAATTTTTCATTTGTTCTAGATTGATGCAAAGCCGAATTATTATCGTCAATCTATACAAATAATTCATAAATTATTGTTTTGTTTTTAGGAAATAAAGATAGTTATTACTAATCGGAATGAACACCAATCCATAGCAAATCCGGCGTTACGGAATAGAATTTCGACGGAAGTTCGTTTGAAATCTCGAGGACATGATGGGACTTTCCATAATGGTTTGACTTCTTCTTGTAAATCGATTAGTTCGGTTGAGAATGGCGATTGGCTACCTAAACGTAAAACTACCCTATAAATCAGAATATAGTCGATTATTGCATTGATTGAATTAAGAATAAACACACCCTTCGCCTTCTTTAGGATTTGGTGGCCGTCTAGCTCCCAATTCTATTGCCGATGCTAAAAATGTCACATATAAATCACTTTCACTATCAATCCATAGACTTTTACGATAAATATCTTTTAAACGTTCCATACGTTCTACATCGAATATATCATCAACATTTAAATTATCAATTTTCATATGTACCTCATATTTGGCGTGATTTAATTTTTCAGCTATATTAATTGTTAATTTTTCATATCGTGTTTCATACGTTTTACGATTTAATGCGACAATTTCTAAATCAACTTTCTTTTGATGTCGATTCGGCGGTACACCAAATAAAAATCCGGAATGATAACGTTCACTATAAATATAATTGATCCATGATGGTAAATCTGGTGCATTCAATAATGATGGTTGATAAACAAATTGTTTTGGATTATCTTCGTAAGTCCAATTGAATAATGGCGGATTTAGAACAATTTCAAATACTTCAGATGTTAAAACATTTTCTTCATGAGCAACTACAACTGAAAATATATAGAAAAACAGATACTTTAACATTATTATTGTTTGGATAGAAGGAATTTAATGAATTATTTGATCTAAATTTAGTAATCAATATTTCAGGAAGAGTATTTTTAAAATATACCACTAGCGTCATCTACACAACAAGTTCTACACTAATGTTCAAAAATAACTGCGTTCAGAAATCAAATAGCATATTTGATCAAAATAAAAATTTAAATAGTATTTAATAGATAAACAAAGAGTGATAAACAATTATGATAAAAATTTAAAGTGATATTATTAGGAGGAAAAATTATCCCATTCAATTATTAATGAAAAAATTTTGTGAACGCAGTCCGACTCAGTCGTTTGTTGACAGATTTTGACAAATTCTGTCGAAATTACAAATTTTTCAATTTCTAAATTTATACAAAATTTATTCAGTTTAATGATAATCTCGATTAAAATTATGCTTAGTTCATTCAAATAAAATCAATTTACGACATTTTTTTATATAAGGTAAATAAAATTTCGGGAAAAATCCGATAATCTAACCTCATTTTTTTGTTAGGTTATCCAGCGAAAGAAATGTTGAAAATTTGCCGGAATCTACATCCTTTATGTAACAAACTACGCCACATCTATCCACCAGTCAATCATTTACGTGTGATTAATGGATATATACAATTTCGTGGTAAAAAAGATGATAGTTCGATATCATCACTATTTATTCCGGTGCCTATAAAACCAAATCCGGACGATATCAATGTTGGTGCTGAATTAACTGGTAATCTAAATAAGGCTGATTTATTGAAAGTTCTAAATAAATTTTATCAGAAAAGAGAAATCAAATTAATATTAACAGAAAATGGCTTAGACAGTTTGTATTAAATCAATTTGATTGGTAATCATTTGAAATAATTTTTTAATTTCTAGATTATTTACAACATCAAGCTTATGTTAGTTTTAGACGTTATTGTTTAGATGCTGAAACATTACCAGTCGATTTACATATTGTTATTAGTGATATATTACAAGGTGCTGGCAATATAAATGATATTCTACCATATTTTTTACGGCATGCACGTCAAATGTTTCCACATTTAGAATGTATGGATGATTTGAAGAAAATTAGCGATTTACGTTCACCACCAAATTGGTATCCAGATGCACGTGCTATAAATCGTAAAATTGTTTTCCATGCTGGTCCAACAAATTCTGGTAAAACTTATCATGCATTAGAACGTTTTATAACAGCCAAATCGGGTGTTTATTGTGGACCATTGAAATTATTAGCAACAGAAGTTTATAATAAAACAAATCAAAGAGTATTTTTTGCTTGATTCAAATATATATCAATAAATTATTTGATTATTGGAAATTTTCAGGGAACGCCTTGTGATTTAGTTACAGGCGAAGAGAAAAAATATGCTGATCCTTCTGGTAATCAATCGAGTCATGTTGCTTGTACAGTTGAAATGACTTCAGTTAACACACCATGTATTTAGAATTAGAATCTCGATTATTTTTGAATAATTATAGATTTATTTATTTTTTAGATGAAGTTGCAATAATTGATGAAATTCAAATGATAAGAGATCCACAACGTGGCTGGGCATGGACTCGGGCGCTTCTTGGTGTCAATGCAGAAGAAATCCATTTATGTGGTGAAGCTGGTGCTGTTGATTTAATACGACAACTTTGTCTAACAACAAATGAAGATGTTGAAGTTAGAAATTATAAACGTTTAACTGAATTGAGAATAGAAGATTCGGCTTTATGTAAATTTTGAAAAAAAAAAATTATATTTTATCAACAAATCGATTTGAATGATAATTAATTTTTTTAGGTAGTCTTGATAATGTCCTACCTGGTGATTGTATTGTTTGTTTTAGTAAAAATGATATTTATTCAGTATCTAGAGCAATTGAAGCAACAGGTAAAGAAGTGGCTGTTATTTATGGTGGTTTACCACCGGGTACGAAATTAGCACAAGCTGCCAAATTTAATGATCCCGATAATAGTTGTAAAATTTTGGTAGCAACTGATGCAATCGGAATGGGTTTAAATTTGTTAGTTGTTCAATTTTATTTTGAATATATTTGAAATAATTGTTAATTTTAGGAGTATTCGTCGGATTATTTTTTATTCTCTAATAAAACCGACAATGAATGAGAAAGGTGAGAAAGAAATGGATACAATATCGGTATCGTCGGCATTACAAATAGCTGGTAGGGCTGGCCGTTATGGTACATCATTTGAAAATGGTTATGTAACAACATTTAAGCCGGAAGATTTGAATACATTGAAAATGTTGTTAGAATCACGACCTGAACCAATAACACAAGCTGGTTTACATCCAACAGCTGAACAAATTGAATTGTACGCTTATCATTTACCAAATTCGGCATTAAGCAATTTAATGGATATATTTGTGAATTTATCAACAGTCGATGATTCGTTATATTTTATGTGTAATGTTGAAGATTTCAAATTTTTAGCCGATATGATCCAACATGTACCATTACCGTTACGTGCCCGTTACGTATTTTGTTGTGCACCAATTAATAAGAAAATGCCATTTGTTTGTACAATGTTTCTAAAATTTGCTAGACAATATAGTAAAAATGAATCGATAACATTCGATTGGTTATGTAGAAATATTGGATGGCCATTACAACCACCGAAAACAATAATCGATTTAGTACATTTAGAAGCTGTATTCGATGTATTAGATTTATATCTATGGTTGAGCTATCGTTTTATGGATTTATTTAATCAAGCCGATTTAATACGTGATATGCAACGTGAATTAGATGTGATTATACAACAAGGTGTTGTACAATTAACACGATTATTACGTAATTCGGAAACTGGAATTAGTTCGGGTACATCAATAACAATTGATGATGAAGATGAATTTATATTGAATCGACAAAAACAATCGTATTTAAGAGGTAGATTATTTATTTTTTTAATTATAATTGTTTTTTTTTTTTAATTTGTTTAAATTCTAGAACCGACAATTCAATCGTCGATAGGTCGTGGAAAATTGACAGAACGTTTATTAGCACAAGGTATATTAACACCTAGTATGTTACATGAATTGAAAAAAGAATGGAATCATCATAGTTCAGATAATACAGAAACATCGAATGAACCAAAAAAGACTAGACGTAAACGGAAAAAGTAATACAATTATTATTATTATTATTATAGTTTTTTTTTTTTTTGGTTGTTTGTTGAATATTTTATACAATAAATTATTTTATTATACAAGAAATTTTGCCAAAAATGTTTCTATTAATGGTAGATTTCTGAATATTTTAAAATTTAAACTACCCTTATTATGATGTCAAGGGATACAATTTGTTTGAAGGTAGAACAAAAAAAAATTTGTTTATTTATTGTGTGCATTACAGATCAATTTATAAATTTGTAAAATACATATAATATCTATAATTATTTGTACTAAACACCTCAATATGAGACAAAATCAAAATGATTACTATAAATTAATGTCTTAATTACAATTGAATAAATATTGAGAAGGCCGGCCCCCCCCCCAAAGTGGATCTCTTTCGTCAAGGTATTATATGGAATAAATAAATAAAATCGGAACCACTTTGGGGACGGTTGTACGAAAATTTATTGACTAGAATAATAATTACAGTTGCAATGAAGATATTTCGACTATAAATTGTTTCAGTCATTTCTGGATTTTCTAGAGACTTGGAGGTGTTCGTTAATAAATACGTTATTAATATTGAAGGAAGAAATGACATCTTTACTTTTTTTTTTTTTCACATAATAATTATTTGTGCTGAAAAGAGAAGTCAGCAGCCCGTCTCGACTTTGAAAAATGCTTAACAGTTAAACGCCAAAATGCTATTCGAAAATCCGGACTATAAAATGCATAAATAAATGGATTTATAGCTGAATTAATCCAACCTAACCATGTTAAATAGGACATAATTAATGAATTAACATCATTACTTGGTAGAAATGGTGTTAATAAATAGAATATAAAAAATGGTAACCAACATGCTATAAAACCACCCATGACAATACTTAATGTTTGTGCTGTTTTTGTTTCACGTCGGAATGATGACACCCTTGTTGCTGGTTCATAATTTAATATTGAAGCATCTAAATTTAATGATTCCGGACGACTTGTACGTGTTGCTAATGGTGTACGGTATAAACTAGATGAACGTGGTGGCGTTGTTGTTGTTGTTGTTGTTAAAGGTTCATGATGGAATGAATAATTCAATGTTGAACGTAATGAACGGGCACCTAATGATTTACGTTGTTGTTGTTGTTGTTGATCGTTATTGATTTGACCTAAATGATCATCATTGGATTGACTGCTGGAAAATCAATAATAATATTAAATCAATAGTTTTATTGGAATTATTTTTTTAATTAAATTATTGATAAGAGCATGCAAAACAATTACCATGCGTTTATATGTCGGAAATACCTGGTACATCTCAGGTTTTGTTCTTCACATTCCGATGAAACTCTATCAATATCCGATTCTTCCTTCATGACAATACCAAGTTTGTGGTGTTTCTGTAAATTTACCATTTTTATTTATAATATCGATTATTTGCTGGAAAATATTTACTCTGGAATGTGTATCGATATTAGCTAATTGGTCGTGTCGTTGTGCAACAACACAAGAAATCCTAACATAAACATACAACATAACTACCATTGGTACAAAAAATGAGCCCATAGCCGAAAATACAACATAACCGGTATTTTTATTATAACGACAAATTTTATTTTTATTCCTTCCAGGTTCATACCAACCAAACATTGGTGGGCATGTAATTAATGTTGAACTTAACCATACAATTAAAATCATTGTAAAAGCAAGTCGTTTAGAACGTCGCCGTCTCGAATAACTTAATGGTTGTGTTACAGCTAAATAACGATCAACACTAATTGCACATAAACTTAATATTGAAGCTGTACATAATAAAATATCTAAAGATACCCATATATCGCACAAAATCGTACCCAATTCCCATACACCTACAATTATTATATTATAAGTTTGTATATATTAATTATTGTAATTATATTTACCCATTAAAGTGTAAGCAACGGCTGGTGGCATTACAAATACACCAACTAACCAATCGGCCACCGCTAATGACATAACAAAACAATTTGTAACTGTACGTAATCGTCTTGTTGTTATCACAGCTAATATAACAAGTGTATTACCAACAATAACAATAACAATAACAATACTTAATAGTGTGGCTAATGCTAATTTTTGTATATGTGTTGTTGAATCTGATAGAATCGAGTTGTTATTGTACGTGTCGTTGGACATCCCTGGTCATCTCTGTAACAACAAATTATGTTTTGAAACTCTCAGTTATTTCTAATGTTACAATTAATGCTTAAAATGGTATATTAACTATAAGCAAAATCATGAACATACTTAATTAATGAATGTACTGTACAATTATTTTATAATTCTTAATCATACTGTTATGTTTATTTTATATTTGGGATCGATAGGATTTGTCAATTTGTTTTCATGTTTATTACTGGATAGAATTTTCGGTGAAAATGATGCTATTCATTTCGTGTCGTTGTTATTTTTGGAAAATGGTTTGACATTATCCTTCATGGATCATAAATCTTTACATTTGACGCTTTATTGACCTGATATGTATTATCATCAATGTGCATATATTTTATCTAGAATTAAGGCTCTGGTAAACAAAAATCTCTCGCATATAGTAATATGTTGGTAACGATTTTACGTTCATATTTTAAGAGATGAAGCAAAGGTCGCTATTTTATATGTTTAGGGAGGTAAGTCCGCAGGTCCCCACAGAAACGTTTTTTTTTCAAATACTTTTTTGTTTATCAGAAATCTTCATTAAAATGGTCCAAGTTAGGGGCAAGAATCAGTAGGTTAGGCAACCAAGACTGCTCGTACCCCGAAATACAGTAGAAACTCTCTTGAGCGGACACCTATGGCAGAATGAAAAGGGAGTTGTTTATTTGAAAGAGATACATACTTCCTAGAACTTCCAAAAAACTGCTATCGTGCGTTATCATTGTTAAGTGGGAATTTCTTATTTGCACTTTGTTTCCACTTATTTTAAAACGTAGAGAACGGTTGACTTGATGGAATATTAGTTCGGGACTAGACTTGTAAAGAATTTTTCCGTTTATTTGTTTTATTTCAATTACACGTTGATTGAATGAAACTTTTATAAAATGTCGTTTAATTAAATTATATATGCGTCACATTTTACAAATCGACGATTTTCTCACAATCAGAACCAATCAATATTATAGCGATCGTTGTTCAATAAAATGAATTCGATCCGTTTCTCATTTAGACAGGCGAAACAAATATTGTTATTTAGTCAATTTTTATTCTATCGGATGATGAATGATCCGCATTTTTTTGATATCATATCAAATGGGAATTGTTGATTGTCCCAATTTTGTCCGGTTATATCGGATATTTGGCCTTAGGGATGACGACTATATATATATATATATATATACAACCATTCATTCAGTATTTGATTAGTAGAAAAGTTTTAGCGAACAAACAAATTTTCACATATTGTTAGTTTTATAACATTTCGTTTTGCGTCTAATTTGTTGTTGAGCTTAAAAACGACCAATTAAACTACCATATATACCATAAATTGTCGGACTAATCAGATAAAAATAATGGGTATAGCGGAATTAACGATCCTCATATAATTGGTATGGAAAGAAAACGTAAAATAAATACAAAGAAAATACCGTTCAATTCTCGAACATACAATTTTCGTTTTGCGAAAAGCTGATTAATCAAATTCTATTGTTAAATCAAGTGGAATCCTTACCTAAATAAGATTGCGTTAAATTTAGCAGAAATTTTGAGTTTGGAAAAATTTCAAGTCATCGAATTCGATAGTGCGAGTTCATATTGGAACGTTTCGAATGTTCGTAACGAGTTATAATTTGAATCGACGCATACCGCATTCGAGTCGAACCAATAAAGCTCTCTATTAAACAAACTTTTATAGTACATATTAAAACAATTGAATGTTGTACAACTCAAAGTCTATTTAAATTTCGATAGCACTCAAACGAATTGATGAATATTCAAATAGGAACGATTCGAACAGTTTATTCGTTTGAATTATTTAAAAGTCTCTCGAATATAGAATTGAATTCAAGTCGATTCGTAACGGATCAAACATATTTATGAATGTTTTATTCAATAATTCGTTTGATTTAAATCAGTTTAGCTCGATTCGAGCGATTATTCTATTATACAACTCGATCTCTTCAATATTTTTTTGGTTTTAATGAATCAGCACAGTTTCTATCAATATTAGAGCATACCCGTTCTGTTATATTTGTCGATTCTCTTTGATTTATATTTAATAAAAAAGAAGAACACTCCATTTCTATATCTCGCTGTATTTTCAATACTCGAGGAAAATGAATAAAAGAAAACATTGATATAAACTCCCATTGGTATTATTCTATTCATTTCCGGCAAATAATAATAAATAATTTCGAAGTAGATGAGGAAAATTGAAAATTTCCTTCTATTCTATTTTATTTTTGCGACATTTCATCTGATTTTATTTCATAATAAAATAAAAGACTATCAACTTGACACGTTTGTGAATTGTCTAGTGCCACTGTGATTTTTTTTTTTTTTGGACTCAGAAAGATACAATCAACGTCAAAGGGATGGGGCCCTTGAGAAAAACCGTATATATATAGCTGTAATGTTTGGCTTTATCGAATACATGATAAAGTAAAGAGTCTTTTACTTTATATATACAATTTTTTTTTTTTTTGATTGTTCATGGGAGTTTTCGTGATTGAATTTGTCGATGATTGAAATTTTTTCAGAAATATCAGTTCAAATCCAATATGAATATATTAAAACTCCCAATAAATATACAAGTGACCAGAAAGTAAAGGGACACTATTAACACTAGTGCATATTGTAGAGGGCGCACTTCTTGTCTAAAATATATGCAATAATAGGAATATAGCATCAGAAAAATGCAATCAAGCTGTGTCCCTTCACGTTCGGATCAGCCTGTATATAACTAAACTACAACAAGAGAAAATCCATAAATACAGTGTAGACCAAAAGTCTGGAACGTTCAAAATATTTCACAAAATCCTTTTTTTTTCTTTTCAAAAGCAACCCCTATTTTCTATTTACAGTAGACTCTCGATAATCCGGGCTAATTCAGAGTAGGATAATCCGGAAATTACGGTTAATCCAACAGCGTAAGAAAATAATTGTTATATGAAGTTTACATGTCTAATTGAATGGGAAAATATGAAAAATTCCACACTTTATGACCATACTGTATAGAGAAAAACAACTGAATAAAGAATGTAACTCTGATGTATTACAATATTTATTCATTTATTTATTTGAAGGATAACTTTATAGCTATGTTGTTGAGAATGATTGGGAGTTAAGGGATGAATTCGTAATAAAAGTTTTATGATTAAAAAATGAACAAACATATACACATTTGAGTGTTGTTGTTGTTTTTTTTTTGTTTCTTGTTCAACTTTATCCCAGACGCTATAATAATTCTACGAAACAAAGAAATAAACAGAAGAAAATAAACGGGAATTGATGAAATATTGATATTAACGATTATATAAAGCATCAGTTGGAGGCGAATGAAAGAGGGAAAAAAAGAAGGGAAACTCCCTTATAAGATATGAAAAGGACGATAGTATCAAAAGCTGCTTTCGTTTCTTCTTAATTCTTTTTTTTCTTCAAATTGAATGTAATCAGACCTAATATTGAAATGAACGAACAACTAAACAAATGAGATTCTCCATCTATTTGGTTTGGTGAGAAAAAAGAAAGAAATCACCTTGAATATATGGCTTAAATTTGTTTAAATTCGCTATTAGACAGACCGTGCACTATGGGCAGCCAAGCTGTGGCGGTCAATCCAAACCATGTAAACTTATGAGATGAGAGAACAATAATTGCTGGCTGCAGCAGGGACTAAAACTGAACTGCCAGCACAGCAACCAGAACAGGACAGCAAAATGCATGCAAGAATTCAAAAATTTCCGGTACGGTTTCTCCGGAACTTTATAATAGCTGTTTGCGCGAATCAAACCCCGAACGCCTTCTAAAAGATACTGTAGGCTTGACCAAGGGCAGTAAGTAAGAGTTTCAGTGGTGGCGAGTAAAATAGTGCTAGTTCTCTGTTCGCGGATACCTGGAACGAATAATAAAGTAGGTGATCCATTCTTTCTGAATTTGATAAGCGAAAACAGTTTTTTCCAGTCGTTCCAAGAAAACTTGATTGTTTCATTTAATTTCCCGATTTTTTGTTTTCAATTTTCTTTTGTCTTAACGTACTTTTTTCTTCATGGCATATCTTCTAAGGCTTTTCCAATGAAAGCTCCAAGTTTGTTTGCAAATTGTTGAGTTTTATGAATCGACAACAATAAACTGTAGGCAATGTCGGATTGGCAACCGCCTGGCCTAGTAGATGAATCTGATGGCCCATCGGGCATTTGTCCGGTTGCCCAGTGGACCAGTCTGACACTGAATGTGGCTATAACAACGGAAGAAAATTCCTTAGAAAATGATCGTTTCTAATCGATTATTGTCACACAATGGCACGTTTAGAATTCAAATGTTTGTATTTTGATACGAGAGAAAAATTGAATACTAGAAAAAATAAGATTAAGTGATATCATTTATCAAATAGGTGCAGAAACATTTATTTCATGACATTCTATTGTTTAGTAACCATAAATAACAATAAAAAAGAAACAAAATGAAATAGCAACAACAACAACAGAAAAAAAAGAATTATTTCTAAAACAATAAGACAACAATAAAGTCCAAGTTCAGTTTCCTAATGTTTTTTCATTAACAATGTTTTTTTCTACTGTTATTTGTAAGGCAATAAATAAATTTTTTCCATTCTATTTGCCAATACAAATCGTAATTGTTGACGAGTAGAATGAAAAAACAATACATCACAAAATTTATTGCTATAATATTCTACTTATTTACAAAGTTCCATTATATTGCAACAGTGCCGTAATAGGGATATAAAGCGCCCGTGACAAGTGTCTAACTTGCGTCTTGACGTAACCCAATCTTGACCAATAAAATCATTGCAATATATATAACGCCTCATACAAATGGTACTGACGTCATCACCTCGTACTCTCCAATAAGCGAGCGGCACAATCCAGTTTTGTGTAAATCCTACAGTTTAGTAATAATATCACTATAACTCAAATTTTTCTTCCAATGAACAATGGAACAAGTTGAGGAGAAAATCAAAAATCTCCTATCCATCTGTCAGATACTCGGTATTCTAAGATCGTTCTTTAATACCAAAACAAACTTGAGCTAGGAGTATAAGAAATAGAGCACCTGTCTGGATCTAATTAGATATTGACGAATTGGTTAGGTGACGTAAAACCGCCAGGACAGTGGGTTATTGAAAAACGGACGTATATGCGAGCCTTAGAGTACCACACATCTAACGAAACGCCTGTTAGTGTAAACTTTCAATACTATAATATCTACATTGCCAAACTGTACTATTTACACTGAAATGTGCCACTCACTTGTCACATACTACGATAAATTAAGGACGGTTCTTCTTGTAAACAAAAAAAAAAAAACACAAGCCTACTCTCAATTGGGTCGGTATTCTTCATTTTGCGCCTTAAACTGAA